>KB663722.1:224541-246846 GCA_000349025.1 Anopheles minimus | reverse complement strand
CATCGTATTTGTTCCGAAGAAAAGAAGTAAAGAAACTGTTTTCCATTAAATTGAAACAACTTCCATCAATCTATCCTGGATTTGCTACACGATTTATTCCTACGGTTAACCGATGTAATAGGAACTGGAAAGTGATATAAATGATACTGTTATGTTTGACAGTTGAGTACGCAGTGCTGTCATTCGGAGCTCAGCGGTGCAACCCGGTGGTAGCGGAGCTTGAGAGAGAGAGTTAAAAAGGACAGCGCGCGTACAGCTTTCTTATGTGGTTAATTCGCGTACAGCTTTCACGTTTTGTTAATAGTAAATAAAGGAAGTCAGTGTAGTAACTCAGAACATAACAGATACGCCATTGGATGAAATATTTTTTGAAGTCCTGTTCTCCCTTGCCTACATGGAAAACAAGAAACTGATTAAAATGTAGCGGCAGTGTTAAAATAACCCCACTGTAAATATGTTCTTTAGTATCTTAATTATTTATTACTTTTAAGTGTTTCAATGAACGAAACAATATTAAGCCTCAGTATATTGTAATGATTGACTACATTTGGTATCACTACCATCATCCGTTTTTTGTGTCAGTTGAAAATTTTTGTTCAAATGATTGTATTGATCATGTATTGTATTGTGCCTTTGTTAGATTTTGCCATCTGATATCATAGAGATGGTTTGAGGGTCTGAAAAGATGCTTGCAAACAAGCAAGAGTGCGAGAAGCCATACACAAATAGTACAACTTTGCTTGCCATTCTCAGTAGCAATAAATGTGGTTTTGGAAAGGCTAAGATCACCCGCTGGCTTAATTCTATGTTTTATGACAACACGTTAAACCATGAAGCCATTAGTGAAGAATCAGAGGACCCAACACAGCTTGAAGGTACTTTGTTAGTGGTAATGAACGCACCTAAGCGAACCGTATCTACTTGAGGGTTTGGAGTAAAAACCGACCGAGATTTGGGAATGTCCCGGGCGGACAGGTAGATCGATTCGCTTGCTTTTCAGCATGACTCGTTTTCGAGTATTTTGCCTTTTGCCCCTCCCGTTTTTGGGACAAAACAACCAAACAGAGACATCTTGGCAAGAGAATAATTGCCGAGCCCCGTAACGGAAGAATGGGACGGGCTAGCAAATAAAAGATAATTGACGGAAGACCATGGGATGTTGTGGATGCGAGGCTTCGGCAAAACAGCACCACATAAAAGCTGCACCGATGAATAAAACAGACTTTAAGGACACTAATTTGTCATAGCCTGCAGAGATTTCCTCAGCAGTGGTAGCTGTAATCAAACCGAGCGTCAGCATTTGTAAATATGTGCTAATTTATGAGTTCCCACCCGCACAGACACAGCGCACTGCGGGTTGCTCACAACAGAACCGATGGCCGCAACTTTTCCGAAGGTTGGCTGATCGAATGCACAGAGCAAAATGTCACTACATGGGTTACATTCTACTGTTATCGACCGTTTTTCCTTTAAACACTGACTGTGCGAGACCAATTTGTGACCAAATATAAATATGCGCCTACCACACCAATAACGGTATCGGGAAACAAAAGACAAAAAGGAAAACCAAATTTCCATGCTATCGGAAACGTTTGCGTACGAGTATCAACTATAAACTGTAATCGGCCATCATACTGAATAATATGTGTTCATTTGTTATATACATTTCTTTCAAGCTAACAGACTCGTCATTGCTTTTCGAGACGTTCCGCATGTGTTATCTTAGTTCATCTTCGGCGAACGTTTATCACCGGCCAATTATCATTTAGTGGCTCGCGTTGGCAATATCAAGGTCCTGATTAAGGGTTCTATTATACGGGCAAAGCGGAAAAGACTACAACAGCGAAAATCCACGCATATCGCTAGTTTTCCACGGACAATGATCATATTGTGGCAATCGCAGCCTCACAAACACCATACGGCATCACGATGTCGGTGTAATTGTGCGCTCGATAAACCCAGCAGCTGAGGCAGCGTGGTCGATCTAAGCTCGGTCGTACATGCAGTTTATTTAGCGTAATTGGGTCGTTGCGGTCAATCAGTCCCTTCAAACTACCGAAAGTGCAATCGCGCGGAATGGCTGGTGGCTATCGGATCGGGCAGTTAAATGTCCTCGGAAGCAATTATTGAACTACGATTGGGCCGATTTGAAATAATTTCACAACTGACCGCGTCCCGCACCTTTTAATTTGTTCCCCGGTGACTGGTGGCTTGATATATCGATTCCGAACCCCAGTTTCACAGCGTGTGCCCTACGGCATAGGGAAGCAATCGGCATTGTTACTCCTTTTTGGGGAATGCTGTAAATTTGCCACCTACACCGTTTCCAAATAGCAATTAGCTGGAAAAGCAACAGCAAATCATTGTCCCCGGGCCCGGTGCATGTGCGATGTCGTTGTGGGCAGATGGTAGCATCGCTTTGAATTTGTGGAACCGATGATGCTGGAAGTGAAGGTGGTCTTTAGTACAAAGGCATTGCATTTCATTTGGTCGTAATCGTTTTTCAACCACAGTTCAATGTGCAATGTACTCACTGCTGAGTTCGCTGATGTATTGTTTAATTCGATTGGAAATAATTACGCGCGAATTATGCCTAAATCAATAACAGCGTGTGTAAGTTTCTGATCGTGCTTAATTTCAAATCCTCAAAATAAATCTGTTGTACTGTGCTTCGTGCAAACTAAAATCAATTCCGATGGAGTAGATCGGCTGCTGAGAGCTGCGTTTTTCCTAGCGCAATCCGAGCTCGGAGAAATTTTGTCGCACATTTTGATACAATGGCAGCAATAGATGATTTATGATATGCAAGCATAGCTTTACCTCGTACTGCAATAGATCGTTGGAGCAACTCCGACGTCCTATCCTCCGTTCTGCCATCAACCGGGAAAGCTCTAAACATCCAATGCTTCCAATTTCAAAAGTATCCCAAATCTGGGTTGGGCGACCGTGGTGAGTTTTCGACTGTTGAGCGTTGCTTCTTTTTTTCTCAACACACAACTTTGTTGGGTAAGTAGTCAGGGAGTCAGTGAGCAAGGTTTTGTTTTATTCATCGCTTTGCTTACCATCAAAGAAATGGGACCTTATGTGCTTGGATTGGAGCGAAATGTGTTCTTGTGACATGCAGCTTTGTACATTTTCCTGTCCTCCGCTGGGAAATCAACTTTAGTCTGTATTTATATCCTTGGCGTTTCCTTTGCTTTTGTTTTGCAGCCACTTTTTTCGCTGCCAGCTCCTGCGGTAGGGTTAGACAAGGGTTATCATAGGTTTTTAGTGCCGTGAGAAAGAAAGATTTTTCACTTTCTCCTGATACATGATTATGTACGTAGGTAGGTACTGTTTTGAGTAACGTTTTTTGTATCGAAGTTTTTGGTAATGGCATGCCAGTTGTAGTGGTAGCATGGGGTACTGTTCTTTTTATAATATAACACGAGGGTTTCGAGTTACGGAGTCTAACGGTTTTATCTTAAATTGTACGACATATCTTCGAACTTTCAGATGTGATGTGGTAACGAATGAATTAGAAAATAGCCCAAATAAGTAGAAAAACGCAAGACAGTACAACATTTAGGTTGTTTTTAATTACTTCAAAGTCCATGACAAGCAAAATGTAATTTCTGCTCATGATGGGATATTTATTGCCTCTGCTTTGACGCATTGAATCGCGCACAATATCATCACTTTAGCTTTATTAGTACCGAGGCAAAGCATATTGTTTCCCAGCATTTGCTGTAGGTTGATTTTACCATGATAAAGTATTTTGAATATTTTTCCATAGTCGAAACCAAATGTTCTTATGTGGAGAGTGAGAAGGTCAGCGTCAAAGCAGAAATACCGATACAAACGCAACACCATTTTTATGCCTGGACGACACTGATTGTGTTTATTACGGCAATATACGATAATGGTACAGTTTCTTTAGACGATGGAAAGGAAAAGGCGACGAAATGGAAGAGAAACAAAAAGAGTGAGAGGAGAGAAAATGTGCAAAAACTTCCAATTTTACAGAAACGGAACGGAACATTGTACAAATATTCATTTATTTATGATCAATAATAGAATTTTATGATAGTCTGTTATCGTTGAAGCCTTCAAAAAATGTTTAAAACACTTTAAAAACCGTTCAAAACCATCGGTTTATAAATTATCTGCAATTTAAAATAAAATTCCACATTTCTAAGTTATTTCTCAACATTCGAAATAGAATTCTCCTATTATTTATCTGTGCCAAAACTACTGAATAGCCCAGTACAAAAGATTGCAATTGTGAAATAAATGTGATTTCTTCTTATCTTACAATAAGCTTGATAGATTGTTGTACACTTGCTCACAGCTCCGACCAGCTGACACTTTTGTTTATGTTGCGTACATATAGGATTACAGCTTCATCATTAAAAAAGACACTCACATATACTATCCCAGCGCCCTATGTTTGCCTAATTCCTGTAATGTTAAAAAAGGTAACGGAAAATTATCATTTCACACCCTATTGAAAATATCTACTCCGCGCTTAATCGGACCCTTTTTGGAACCGAGAAGTGCATCTGTACGCAGCGCGTCAAGTGAAACTAAATTGTAAAATAATAAACAAATCACATTATGAATGGGTGTTTTTATTTATTCACAACCTGTTCAGTCGACTGGTCCTTTCTCGTTATGTACCGTCGATTGAGTGACGATTGAGTACGATGTGGATTGTGAGTATTGTTTTTTTCTTTTTTGCCTAGTTCCCTCATGTTTTAGCCGTTCTGGTCAGCATTAAATCAGAGGCCCTGCTTGCATTGCAGTGGGTGAGACATCGGTAGCCACCCATGGCGATCAAAATGATCAACGCCAATTCCCAGCGTGTGCAGTAGGGATGGAATGTCCCTCTGCATGGCGCTAGAGAAGAATGAACGCGAGGATGGAACGATAGTTGTCGTTTCTAATTTCATCCGGTTCGGTGTGCGTATAATTGATTCGTTTCAATGTAGCAGTCATTTATAACTAGTTAAGCCATGAAATTAATTATTTATAAACACCCCGGATGACACCGACCCGACAACAACAACTGGTTTCGAAATAATATTTGTACTGCTGCACTCCGCTTCGCAGCAGCCCTGCGTGTGGTTTGAGGGTCGTGAATACAGTGTGAAAATCCTGTTGTATCAAA
Source organism: Anopheles minimus (assembly GCA_000349025.1). NCBI lineage: Eukaryota > Metazoa > Arthropoda > Insecta > Diptera > Culicidae > Anopheles > Anopheles minimus. The sequence goes on along the minus strand of KB663722.1, from coordinate 241,697 downwards.
CCATGCGCCCAGCATGACCGCTGGCAACGAAAATATGTTTTGATTTTCCCGATTAAGGACATGATTTGCTGCACTGTCTGTGTGTGCGCGCGCAAAGCGAGAAGGGGTTTCATCGTTTTTGTGTGTACGAGCGCGCGGGCGCGTGCAGTGATGCTCAATTTGCCAAGGTAATTTAGGGTCATGAAAACACACGCACGAACATTGAACATCAGCGATGATAATTTCCTACGATTGGTCTGTAGACAAGCATAAACCGTCGGAATACATTGTACCATTATCTTTTGGTACACATCTCTACAGCAAGGAAGGACTTTCCCAGTTGACAACATGTTTATCATATCTTATTATCATGCACAATAAACATACCTATCAGTCGCGTGCCCTGTTCAGTACTATGGTCGGCAGCAGCATACGAATGGGCTGTACGAACGTAGCATAATTTATTGAGATATGATAGCTTGGCAGGGTGTATGACAAGCGCAAGGATATGTGACCAGTTGGAGAATGCTATTTCCAGTTGTGTAGAAATGTTCGGGACTAGTTTTAACATTCTTCTACGCACACCATAACGTCAAATCACTGTTTGTGGAAATTCAATGATATCTAAATATCGTGATGTGTGCTTTAAACGTATAAAAAGGTGCGTTTGTACTTACAGTTGCCTAACACACGTTGCACATGTTTAAATAATTATAAATATGTAACGATCGTTTTTTTCTGCAAAACAACAAATAACATGCAATAAACACTTCACACTATTTTGAAGATGCTCATAAGCGTAACACAACAGCAAACGGATATCTAAGTCCTACTTGAAAATGATTTCAAACGAACTACTGTGCGCGTACGCGGCGCACATCTTCATTATGAATTCATGTGTGTTCTATTGCATCTTTGCAAAATTATGTCAGATCATTCTGTTATGTGCCAAATAGCTTGTTCGCTTATGACTGTATGATCGGCAGTCGTTGTTAAAGAATTACAAATTTAAATACATCATCATCGCAACAGTTGGTGGAGCAACCGGGCTTTATGGTACTGTTTTTTTTTGGTACGATACACGTGGTGTAAGCTTGGTCGAATTAACGCAACGTGACAATCGTAGTTTAGTTTAGTACAATGTTTATAGTTTAATGTTCTAGTCACTGTTTTTGATGAGCCGTTTAAGCATTGCGATACTATCCAATTTGGAGTGTTTGTGAAGCTTAAAGAAGTTTTGTATGTATTTATTTTCCATTATTACAGCATTTGTCGTACTGTGCTGATGTGTAAAATATATACAAGACATTTCATCCATGGATTTTCCATATTGGGAGGATAATCGGCTTAAGATGAGCGAAACTTTATAGTGGCGGTTCGGTGCCCGTGGCAATAGCGGCACAGGTCTTCAAACGGCGGGACCGATGAAGTAGATACTTTATAATATCTTGAACGCATTTCTCACATTAAAACCCATGATTGTTTTCCATGCTTTTCTAATATTTAATATGGCTTTAGATATGTAAAAAAATTGTGTTTACCTATTTGCACGTTATTTTAATTTTAGTTTTCATTAGGTTTTTTGTTTCACCCGAACGGCTAAACCTGTTTCTTAAATGCTAAGTTTAGATTTCTATCTTATAATCTAATAACAAGAAGTAAGGAAATCTAAAAAACAAAGCCGTAGGACTAGGAGTATGGGGTACAAAGCGTTACAAATAAATAATAAAGTAAAAATTACAACAACAAACATAAACAAATCATAATGGATGATATGGAAAATTAAGAGAAAGTAAGATTAGAAGAGAAGGTTTTACGAGACCAGAACGAGTTTTATAATGTACACCGAGTTTGGCTATCTAGTTGTATTATGTGCCACTGCAAACTCGTGCGGTCTTGAAAGGCCATTTCTGGCTTCCTTGATTCGTGTTAACTCGCATAAGGGGATACGGTTAGGTTGGGTTTTTGGATCAGTCCTGTCGTGTGAAATGCAGTCGTTACTCACGTCTACACATTTACGGCGTCCATACTTACCACAAGTCCAGAACTACCGAACGAGCCATATTCATTTGTACGCTTCGTTGTAATTAAACTTACTTTATGGGTCAAACAATAAAAGCTACCTTAGTTGATCTGCTTTATAGAACGAATTGCAAATTCCCTAACAATGTAAGTGAAATGTTGAGCCTTCAAATATTTTGGTAATACTAGTGTTTAGGCATATTAATATGTGGTTCCTGTTCCTTTGTTGATCATTTGAAATTGCAGTTTAATTTGGCTAATTAGATTATCGTATTGTTAAGAATAAACCTTTCATAACGAAACATTTTTACGGAACAGATGATATGTTCTAACACAACATGAGATCAAATTTATTAGTTTTTGTACACATTTACAATGTGTACCAAGCGTACCAAGCGTATAGAATGACAACAAAATCGGCACCATTTTGCAATAACATGGTACATTCACTGCGTACCTTGAACCACCCACCTGCATCGCATCGATGCCGGAACGGGAACCTTCGTCAAACGATTGCTTGAGCAGAAAAACAAAGCGGGGAAAAGTACCAGCAACAGCAAGAAAAAGTGTAATAAATTGTGTGTCTGTAATCGAGCCAATAAATTCATCACATGATGCCTGCTTAATATATTCGTTATTTCTAACTCGGCGCAGAAGGGACGCAAACGATGTCAGAATGAGTAAGATTTCAGGGCAAGGATGTGATTACCAACTGAGGCCAATAGACAGATTCTACTTCCCATCGTATTACCCATTTGTTAACGGAAGCAAACGAACCAGTATATGAGTATATACGGTTACCGAGCACATAGGGCCCCGCCGCCACCGACGGTCGGTACTGCGCTATACTTGCTGATAAATAATAGCCTCGCGCTACCGTTTCTGCTATCGCTTATATACATAAACGATCGTTCCAGCGCCATCATCGCTGGATCGCTCCCCTTCGTTTCGGGTTTTGGGTTTTTTGGAGAATCATGTCGGATTTTTGTTTCCGACCATGTTTTCGATGTTCCACGCTGTTTGTTATTTTTTCTTACCGCTTCTGCTTCTTTTCTGTTTGCTCGTTTTTATGTTTCTCGTGTTGGCTTTCGAAAGGTTTCCCCCTGATTTTAAGGCCAAAAAGGTACCATTTTGATTTGACATTCCTATTACCGTGGGAGCTGGTGCTGTACAGGCACATTTTCTGTAGCATGCAGCATAGCTGGAGAAGTCGTCTTCAGTTTCTTCGTTGTTTTTACGAATAACAAATTTTTTCCATTAAATACCGTGCGCTCAAACGCTTTCGCAGATTTATATGTTAAGATAAGATTGTCAAAAAGCGCAACATAATTGTAAGAAGCACACTGTTCTTGTACCGTTTGTCCCTCATCGCCGATTCCATGTTACCTTTGTTGAATGTTGGCTGTTTATGAAACTCAAGTTTACCAACAAACTCTCGTTGCGGCAGTACAGAAAACGTTTAAAATGACTTCCCAAATGCGTTTCACCGAACGAAGTGAAGCTAAAGCCCGGAAGCCGCGGTTGAAATGATCCGCAAGAACACACAAAACGGATGTGTTTTTTTGCTTTCGTCCCATATTAAAGGGACTTTTTAAAAGCGTCTTTAGTATGTATCAGTGAAAATTAGACGTGGCAATCGGAGTTTCGGATACTTTCCCGGAAACTTGGAAGACATCTTTTCTTTTGCTTATTTTGGAAGACGCGCGCACACACCCACACACCGCATCGTGTTATGTGTTTCCTTTCGTGGTTATGTTTTATATGTTCTCCACAGTTCCAGTGGAATGGAAAATCCGTGAACGAATTAGAACTCTTAACGCCCCCTATTTGCGTAGCGGTTTCCCAGATTCCTATAGTGTCAATGTATGTGTGTGTGTGTGCGGGTTTTTTTTCTTCGTCTTGAGTGGGCGCTAAATATAACCGATGAATAATCGTAAGCAACGGTAATGACCAATATTTACGCGGTAGACTGTTGGGACACTTCCATTCCGCGTCGAATCATTTGGCGGTTTTAAATGTAAACCAATTAACGCATCTGTTTCGAGTGTTTTCTAAGTGATGGGGAAAACGGTTTTTGAGTCGGCCGGATACGTTTTAAGGATGGCTGCATCGTTTGGACCGTTTGGAAAATTAAATTGATTGTACAACAAAACTAAACCAGAACCAGAGGGACAGGGATGAAAAAAAACAAACGTTCATTCTTCGAACTGGCGATGAGATGTGTAAAGAAATGATGAAAGCCACTAGCAGTATTGATTGTTTCCACAATAAATATCATTTGGTTTTGATTAACACCGTTCCAATTATATCGCCGATGCGCTGGTAAACTTTATTCGAGCTGAGATTGCCTTTATTGCTTTTTATTTTGTTTTTCTCTTTTCGTCAAATCTAGCATTATATATCACACTTTTTATTTCACCTATTCATTCAAGTTCTTCACTCGTTGTTTTCTCCACTATGCGATGATGCGGAAAACAACAAACAGTTGCCTGTATCATGATGAAAGTCCTAAGAAAATAAACATATGTTAAAGGTTTAACATGGTGGATAATCCAATGAAGCACAGCGCTGGGGTGTAAATTGTTCACTTGTTAACAACCTGACAATGGCTTTTCCCACAGGGGAAAAGAATCACCGATCCGAGGCCAGTGATCCGAGCGCGGCACAAACCCTTCGCTGGTTAACTAGCCGCATAAGGTACGTTCCGTGCGATTCCAACGGGCAAACAGTGGAAACCTTTTGTTCCGGGCGGTGGCAATCGGTGGGAGATTCTATTGCACCCCTTTTCAAATACGAAATCCCTTGTTTACATGCGCAATCAACACCGGCTTAGAGTGGATGCGGTATATTTAATTATATTGTTCATGATATTAATTTGAACTCCCCGAACCAAAACATGAAAAAAAGGATAATTGGCGGAAAATTTTAGTCCACATCACATTAGCAACAAACCGTTTCTTGCAGTTTCAAATATTAATTTTCAATCATTCTCGCGTTCATCTGTATCATTTTAGTCCTCCTAACAATTGTTATGTTTGCGTTATTCGATTTTGGTTTTTGTTCATTTATTTTCCAATTTAGTCAGTCTATAACTCTAAAGTGTTTTTGTTTCTGCATTCTATTCCATTTTTGTTATGTAACTGTAATGCATTTTTTTTTGCTTAAAAATCCCTTATCTATTCTCATATATTTAATTATATTGTTCATGATATTAATTTGAACTCCCCGAACCAAAACATGAAAAAAAGGATAATTGGCGGAAAATTTTAGTCCACATCACATTAGCAACAAACCGTTTCTTGCAGTTTCAAATATTAATTTTCAATCATTCTCGCGTTCATCTGTATCATTTTAGTCCTCCTAACAATTGTTATGTTTGCGTTATTCGATTTTGGTTTTTGTTCATTTATTTTCCAATTTAGTCAGTCTATAACTCTAAAGTGTTTTTGTTTCTGCATTCTATTCCATTTTTGTTATGTAACTGTAATGCATTTTTTTTTGCTTAAAAATCCCTTATCTATTCTCATTCATTCAGTACCTCCTATCATTTAACCGGTCAATTGGGTCATTGTTAGTTCGCCAGCAGAAAATACACACCCATAGATTGAGATCAATTTTATTCTTAATTTTGTGTAAGCATATTAAATTTTATTGTAAATATTCATTGTAAATCTAATAAACACAAATAATCCTTTCCAATCGGTATTAATAGATTTTAATGCAATCCAACACAATAATAACTTCAATCAGTCCATCGCGCATAACCGTTAGACTTTTTGATTAAATTTAGTCGGATAATACGACTTTGCTTTGAACCGCCGGAACAATCGAGCCCTGTTCTGACGTTTGCGGTGTGTTAAGCGGATTATATATGTGTTGTTGGATAGTTCTTGCACTGTGCAATGCAAATGGTAAACCATGGTAAAGATGCTAAAGTTCGACATAGCAAACATTCCTGAGCAAAAAAAAGAGATAACTGAAGGAGGTGTTATCGTGAATGTCGGTAAACAAAACAAAAACACACTCGGAGATCTAATGTAACGCAAGATTTATTTGGCATCTTGTTTATTTATTCGATCTTTGGGAAAATATTTTCTTATTTTATCTTCATAGCATTCGTTGCACGGTAACCATCGATGAACTTTTAAGAAAACTAAGTTATAATTTCATCAGTTACATTAAGTGTTCATCTGACCCAGAAACAGTTTCACATCTGATCAGTCTTTAATTTTGTTTGTATAGAGTTATGCCCAAACTTTTGTGTGGCGTGCTACTTTTTGTGGAGCGGAAACTGAAAAACATAATCCTTAGTTCATAACAGTAACGAAACTTTTATTTATACTAAATAAACGACCAGGACATAATCGTAGTTCAAATTGAATGACGGCCAGGACATAGTCGTACTTCAAATCAATACAACAGCAGAGTAGCTCCTGATGGTTAATCCTTGTGGTGGAAGGCATAGAAGCAGTCCTGATACGCTTGCAGGCATCGGTTGATGTTACATTTTCGACATCTCACTTGTGTTTCCGATTGGCATCCAGAATTTTTCCTGGATCTTCATAAACATCATGATCAATAGCCAACACTTACATATATTCCTTTCCCAAGGCTTTATTAACTTAATTGCTATTTTTTTAGCCTTTGAATACCTCAAAAAGTATGAGAAATTGAATTGCATAAGCCACTTTCGTCCACGAAATAGTTTTTTTCCCCATTTTCTCGCAAATCTTCAACTTTGAACCGCTGTCTTGTTCGACCGATAGAAGTAAACAAACAATGAAGGAGAATGTATGAAAGCTAGAAGATTCGTAAAGTGGCCTTTTGATTGGTAGCGACAAAAACATGTTTTACTTATTTTGTATTGATTTTTCTGAAGCCCACCTAAAAGCGGTATTGGACATTAGAGGGATTAATTTCGAAACAGACTTCAATCGACGTTTTAAAAAATAAATAAATAAACACAATAAATTTGATACGTTGTAGCTCCAAATGAGCCCATGGAATGTAAGAAGAGTAGAGTAAACAACACAACGAAACAATACAATTTCTGTATAAAATGGTTGATTTCATTTGTATTTATTACTGTTTTCACTATGTTTTCCTCGCAGCAGATCGGCCTACATATGTTTGATTAATTTCCTAAAACAGTGGCATTAAGCTAAACTGTACAATATCTACATCGTGTTCCCGTCACGTCTGTTTCGACACGACTCCTTACAATCAATGGTAAATAAATTATTAAAACAACAGAACAATTTCACTTCCTACACCTAGGCTTCAACTAAATGCTTCATAATGTTGTACAATATGTCATTCTACGCACACCTGGCAGATGCGTTTGATACAAACGCGCAAAATCGGGGCCACGGGTCACGGTACACATCACGCACATCACGTTCGCTTCCGTGGTTCGATTACACTTCGGATTTGTAAGGCTTGAATAGCTTCGGTTTCTCTGGTGTCACGGGAAGTAGCGTTGTCTGGGGGCTCACGGACTGGTTGACGACCGCGGCAGCAGCCGCTGCTAGTAACAGTCCTTTCGTCGATCCGTTCAACGATTTCACCGGGCTGACGCTGGCGTTGCTCGAGTTCGAGGTCGATGCGGAAGTGTCAAACTTGGATACGGACACGGGGCTAAGCGAGAGTGCCGAGTGTGGCGACGCAACAGGGCTTCGGCCTTGGTGGTGAAGATGATGCTGCGCACTGCCGACGGTGTCCTGTGGAGGCGTTTGAGCCTTCGGCATGCTGAGCGGTGCATAGGGCGACGGTGGCATACTGCCGGTGACCAGCATGGAGTTCGCCGCTGGATAAACCCCGGGAGCCGTCGGTCCAGTGCCGGGTGCACCGGGCAGTGCGGTGGCGGTTGTGCGCTGCGGGAGCGGGTAGGGCGCGTACCGTGGGTATCCGTACGCGGTGAACGAATGGGCACTTGCGGGCATGCTGTTCGCACCCGACATGACCGGTGGCGGAATGACGGGCATCTGGGTAAGCATCGGAGCGGGCGGATAGCCGTACGGCATGCCGACCGAGTTAGCGGCAGCTTGCAGGATCGAGGCCGCGAACGCCGGATCCGAGTAGACGGCTGCGTACGGCCACGCCACCGCTATCCGCTGCCGCTTGTCCTTCATGCGACGATTCTGGAACCAAACCTGGGAACGGACGGGACAAAACACACAGAAACGATCCATTAGCATAAGCCATTGTGGATGAGTTACACGGTACAATAAAACCGCAAAACAGCGCAAATCGTGAATCATCAGCATTTGAGCCCCGCTCCGTAATGCTTGGCAAAGGAATTTAAGCAGAAAGTTGTACCAGCAGGCACAATTAGCACCTTGCGGTTGTAAAGCTTCTCCTTTATCACCTTTATCTAACCCTCTCGAAAGCGCGCACTACCAGTGACAATGGGCTCAATTATTTATTTTCAGTAGCCACCGACACAACAATAAAAGTCGGGCAGTAAAATGCCCCCACGCCGTAATAGGGGAGAGGCAATGGGCGAGCGGCATGAGAGAAAGATGAGGAATGTGCTACCGATCGTTCCAAACCAAACAACTATATTTTCGTTTCAGATTTCACCAGGAATGTGGTGGTTGGTCGCGGGATCCGTCATAATCATAATGTTGGTGATCATCGGGCCAAGCGGCCGAAGAAAGGATCGTGCGATTTTATTGACTTTTGCTGTCAAATGGGCCGACAAAGCGCACCATCACGGCGGCATCACCACAAAGGCAGGTGATAATTATATTAATTTTATAATCGTTATATACGATAATTGCTCGCAACAACTGTAATGTATCGCGTCCCCGTACGGTGGGACTACCCTGGGAAACACTGGGATGTCTTACCTTGATGGTGGACTCGGGCAGATTGAGCTGAGCCGCCAGCTCGCAACGCCGGGGCCGTGAAACGTAGTTTTCCTTGTAGAACTCCTTCTCGAGTCGGGCCAGCTGATCTCGTGTGAAGGCGGTCCGGTAGCGCCGAACTGATGGGTCCAGCGGCGGTTGCTGGTTGTTTCCTCCGTGATCCGACGATGGTGGACTGTTGCAATCTGGAGAGGTAGCAGAATAGTGACTTTAGCATTTGTTTGTTTTTGGCACATAAAGTGACACACACACACACGCGCGTTCGCCAGCACAACCGGAAATACCAAGACGGATAGAAAGCAGATGAACTAAACGGAGGCAGTTGCATCCGTGTGACCTCACTTATCAAGGTTCAAGTGGTGCGGTACTTGGTACTGCACGGCCAGCCAGGAGGAGGCTGTTCGGAAAAGATGAGACCATTTTTACACATGCTCCAAAGCACTTCCGCAGCTGTAATAGCTTCTCGTTTAGCAACATCCACTTAGCGACCACTTTGATCTTCTACAATCCATTTGATGTTTCAGCGTTGTGGCTGTGTGTGACCGGAAGTGGTTGTTCCGCCTGATTCTTACCGCTTAGTGGAGATAATGGAGGAGACGCCTTCGCGCTGTACTGATGTGCCATTAGGTCGACAGCTAATCCCACGCTTGATTCGCGATGCTGCAGCGCATCCATGCTGTAGTTACGGAAGCCTTGCATTTTGCACACCGAATATCCGTTCTGGTACACACTGTTTAATCCGTTCGTTGCTGAAAGCTTCTTTACCGCTTGGAATCGTTCACTGTACACCTGCACACTGCATCTAGCGACGCACTAGACTGCTTTGTAGTGGATGTTGAATCATATAAAGCACAAGCAAGAGCACTGCAACAAATCCATGCACACACACATACACTGCGTTCCGAGCATATACGTCAAAGTGTGATAATTTCATGCACCAAACAACGACACGCACTGGCGGACAATCTTCTGCAAACTGATGGTGTTTAGAAAAAAGTTACTCACTTTATATGTGTTTTATGTACCGGTAGAACTTAACGAACCGAAACGCCATCGTTTGTCCTTCTCGGTGCCATAGTGCGCAGTGATGTGTATAAGGAAAAAAGTGGGAGGAGCCAGCAGGAAACGCGCGTTTAGCGCGAATGAACGAACCAAAGGAAACTTGGAAAAATGCGCTCGATCGAAGCGCTCCTAAATGCGTGATATTGGAATGTATGGCAAAACAGTTTAATATTGTGATAATTGCCCTACAATGAGCCTTGCAAAATGGATGCCGTAGAAAACCTGTAGAAACGTGCACTGTTACGCCACAGTCAGCGGCTTGCTGGGACAACAGAAAACAGAAAAATATGACGTAATATAAGACTGTTTGCCACAAGGATTATGATCCTTTTTGCGATTATTACAGCATGATATCGCGCACTATGTATACCGGGTATGCCGCTACCCTATAACGAAACCACCTTCATCAACACTGTCCAGAGAGCTTGCTTTTATAGGATATAATCGTTTGAATGCTCGAATAATTTGATACGCTTGCAAAATTAATACCGAAAACATAGGCAGCGCTATGTACGTAGGTGGCACAGCAGCAGTACATAAATACATCCCACCGCATCTACTGTGCCAACCCCCGGGGGGGTTGCCAGGATAACGAAGCAACCTGGGAGTTGAGAAGTTAAATACAGATAACGAACATAGGTACATAAGCGTTTATACGATGCGCGGACCCGACATTTTCCACACCCAGAGAAGATGTACGCCTTTTGGCCGTGTTCGGGAAAATCATTGTGTGTTGTATAATCGTCTCCGTGCGGTGCCGTAGTGTGCAGACCGCGTGGTCGGTGCAGATGATCGCGAGGGCGGCGGTTGGGAGCGCTTGTGTGCATGCTAAAATATTGGCAAAATTTATGATTTTGGGTAAGTTTTCGAGCATGGTTGATGATGGCGTTTATGCGCTGTATAATCGAACATTATTACGAAAGGAAATTGATATAAAACGGTTACTTGCAGCAGCGAACTACTACTAACGGCTAGGTAGTTGTTTCATTCTTTACCGCATCCCAGGTACGGTACCCGGGTAACTTTTCGCTAAACAAACAACATGAAAGCATCGTAAATAATTACCAGCCGAGGTAGTGCGTGGATAATGTTTACCCACGGCCACGAGTTCCAGCGACTCCGTTCGAACGTCCATACGTCCTTAATCCATACTCAGGACCTGGATGCCTCATCAAGGAGGTTTGCAAGAAAAACAAATACAGGGAGTCGCTAACAACGCCCATCAGTTTGGCAATTGGATGCTTTCGATTATCGGCCAACAATAGCTAAAACAAATATGTCATTTTATTGGTCCCGGCCCACCATCCTTTTTGCTGTTATGGCAGGTCAAATGCGATCGCATAGGTATGCAGAAGTAGAAGATGGTTCAGGAAAAGCAGAAGGGAGAGAGAAAAAGACCGCATGTACTGCAAGGATAATAATTTATAGTGTCATTAGAGAATTTGCCTCCTAGCCCCAAGAAATCTGCAACCCCGAAACAGGTTTTAGAGTTTTGGGCTTGCCAGTTAAGTTAGAAACCTTTTTATGGCAAGTAATAACAATAACTCGCCACACTACCATGCTAATCGCGGAATTTGAGCAAATGTGTTTGATGAATTAAATAGCATTGGAACTACCTCGAACAAAGTGCGTGGTTTGATAGGATAATTTTATCGTTTGATCTGTAGTTGTTAGACGAGTAGCTTGAGGGCATGGTAGGCACGTTGGAATTATAGTTTGAATGGAGTTTTATACTAGACACCTGCAATCATATTATATTGTTATCTGTACTGCTTTAAGTTGATCTAGATCCTAAAACATGATGCTGTGGAGAAAGATGTTATGAAAACCATTTAAAAACGCTACCAGAAGCTTTTATGTGAAATTGTTTATCATTGTTTTAGCTGTACAAAAGAGGAGGGAAACGATGCCATTTCTGCCGTCGATTTTGCTTGGGAAAGCGATCACATTAGTTTAAACGAAAGTCCCTTCCAAGGTGTGGTCCCTTGTTTGACACGACTGTTCGTTAAAATGGCATGTCTTTAGCTCGCAAGAAAGCTTACCAGAGGTTAATCGGAGAGCTAAGGATTCATTTGTGGATTCGGCAAAAGGCTTAATCTGTGTGTATGTTTTGATGGCGGAGGGTATGTAAAACAATAACACTCTCCACCAAACCAGCGACGCCCAATGTATAACCACCCGTGAATGCTAGCGAGCGATGAGAGCAGTAAAATTTTTGGGTAACCATTTGCCAAATACCATACTACGAAATTGCAGCAATTCATTGTTGTGCTGGTATAAACGGTATCGAACGTTGGCAAGGGCACAGAAACGCCAACGGTAAAAACCAGAAGTGTAGTGTAAATTTCAATCGACAACGACCTTGTCGGAAAAGATTGGGATGATATTTTTATGTTTATACAGCTTAATTAGTTCCAATAACCGCCCCCACAACTGCTAGGCGTTTGAAAGCGGATTCTGGTACGGCAGAAGGATCGCTTCTCGGTTTGCCCACATTCGGGTTCGGTTGCTTGTCGGTGTTCATGGTGTTAATAAGATTTCGTTATGCTCAGTAGGTGCTTAGTCCCTAGAACCCGCATGAAAATTAAGTTATATGGCTACCGAAAGGTTAAGCAATGTATGTCCATGTATGGGGTGACTAACGAAACGGCAGAAAAACCGACAGTAGTGAAATTCGTCTCGCAGACACTTTCGTGCACAAAGAGAATAAGACAAAGGCACCAAAATGAACGGATAGAAGAAAAAAAAGACAAACGCTTGGGCGATGCGATCCCTTGCGGTGTCACAGCAAGGACCTCCGTGGAGAAAAGCACAATAAACACCAACAGTGGTGTGTAAACATACAAAAACAACCAGCAGAGGTACAACACAGCATCAGTAGTGAGTTCCGTAGAGCTTTTCCCTGCGGTGGAAACGACCGATCGATTTTCGATGGACCTCCGATTGTTCGATGATGTATGTACGCAGTCGCTCATGCCAATCATAACAAAATGGTCTTCAGTTAATACTATATTTTGCTATCTGTTGGGTTGCGCACGTGATGATGCCTACCTTACAACTATATTATCGTTACGAACCACTCACGAATGCTGGGAACAACCTCCCCCCCCCTCCCTCGTTTACAGCAAAAGTGGTGTGGTAACCCATGTAACGATCCGTTCCTACTACGGATGATATTTGTAGAGCAGATGGGCTGAGCGACAGCAGCACATACACACAGCCAAAGATAAAACAGATCAGGGAAAAAATGAACATGATCTACTAATAAATCGTTCTGCGCTTATGAGCTATGACAGCTATATTGCGGGAAGGAAGCAAACTGCTTACAACTTTTGAGGAAAACGAAATCATTGAGAATAAAAATAACACTCCTCCGCACGGCACGGTATGGTACGGTTTGCGAGCAAAAGCATCATAAAACATGAACAGCGCGGTGTGTAACCTAAAAGCACGGGCGATAAAACGCAAAATTAATATCGATCAGGCTGCAAAGGAAAACAGGAGCGCAAGGAAGCGCGCTTAATGATGTTTCGCTCTCCCAACCAGATGAACGACATCTTAAAAGGTGTTTATGGTGTTGTTTAACAGTGTGCGCGGTTCCACAACAAAGCCAGACAACGGAACTCACCTTATCCATTGTGGGGTGGTGGTGGAAGGAATGGTATAGTAGAATAAATTTCAAGACACGCGACTCCGAAGATTATGACGCCAAGTTTGTTTGGTGTGCGTATTCGGTTCTTGAGAAATTGGGGTTTTACATTCTCAAAACATCCAACAAATCCCAGTCGTTGGTGTTACGAGTACATACAACAACCGTTCGTGCACATGCGCACTGCGGTCCTATGCAGGTGGGATGAAACACCTCCAACGATATCTAGCTGTTGCTAAAGTTTTGCTCTGTTTACCCAGAACAAAATGGAACGCTGCCATTGAACGTGTTCTACCCTAGAACACACAAGCGAGGGTTTTTTTCTATGTATGTACACCTGGAACAGAGAGGGTTATGGCTTGTCGGGGCCAAGAGCGTCCAAATTTGATCACCGAAAGCGAAGATAGTCTTTCCCCGCAATACGATGAACACGGTGGCAAGGTGCAAATGTGTCAAACGTGCGAATCGTTCCATGCATTATTAATTGGATTGTTTTTAAGCTAAAGAGGTGCTGCTTACCGCTCATCACGCCGTTATACCGTAACCTCACGTAATGGGAATAAATTTTGCATTGCCTTCCATCGAATTGTATAAGATTTGGTAACAGAATTCAAACGTGGTTCAACAGCAAAGCAAAGTTTTTTACAGCTTTGTTGATTTCACTCGCTGGACAGGAATGAGGTAAAATAGAAATTTTCCGCCTAATTTAGGGGGTTTTGATACATGTTACATTGAACATGCTGATAAATCGGGTAAGATCTTATGTCCGAGGACTTAAGTCTTTCGATAACTTGAAGTTGCAACTTAAACCATGGTGGTCTGATTCCACTGTCAATAATCGAATGAGAAACACCCTGTACCGTTCGTCGAGATGTTGAGACTTCACCATGAGTTACTGTCCAGCATCTCCAGGTCCATTGTATGGGATACATCCAACAACGATCCACTGTACAACTTGACCACAACATCGACATTAGATAATTAATTCACTCTTTCTCCTTACCCATTGGGATTCAAATCTGTTAACAACTCTTTCGAGATTTGTTGCAATCAATTCTTCCCCACTCTGAGGGAGTTGTTTGTCGCCACGGAGATCACACGTATATATTACGTATATACGTAATATATCACGTATTTCATAATACTAAACCCGAGCCACGACATTTTGGGTCAACACAAATACAAGCCATTCGAAAAAATTGTCAACAAAATCTTAAAAAAAAAAACAAAATAATGTTGATACTTTATTTATTTATTTATTCATAAACCTTGCTTCGTTCATAAATTTCATCGTTTCCCATTATCTCTATTCGTATTCCTACTCTTGTATCGTTCCCACTCTATGAAGTATTCCAACTCTTACCATTCCAATTCTATTGTTAAAACTCTTTGGGATTTAACTCACAAAAGAGTGTTGAAATCCTTGCGATTTGTATCGCAAAAGAGTTATTAAGCCACATTATCAAGAGTTATTTCAATTAATTCTTTCGAAAGAATTAAATCTCTTAATCATGTATTCTCTTTTCACACAACACCAATCGACACTTTTCTATCCGACAACAAAAATTCATCCAGTTCCTTTCAAATTACTGGCATTTACAACCAAATGTAAATAATACATACCATAGCATCTCAATGAAGTCCATAGGACGAATGAAGTCCATTAATTTAAAATCTCTATAAACTAACAAAAAAGGAAACCAATTTTATCATGAGGTGTCATGATTGGTGCTATCTTGTTTAAAATTTGTGATGATGCGATTAATGCACTATATGTACAAGCAATTTTAAATTTCACCAGAGGAATCAATCACCAATTGAAGCTGACATAATTTTTTGGGATAAATTTCTCATCTCCAGTGTACGTTTTTCGTGTTTGATCAGTGGCGGATTTAACGGTATGCGGACTAAGCGGCCGAAGCGGCTCGGTGGCCGAGGAGAATGCGGCCCCGGTCTCATACGGCAGGACTGGGGATCGAATCCCATTCGGGCCGTTCTCCCGTACGCAGGACGGACTATCCTGACTTTCACGGAACCCAGAAATAGCGTGGTTGTAGTGCCATAGAAGAAGAAAAGGGACTAAGCGGCAGCGGGGGCCTCCAAACATGGCATTTGTCCCGAAGTTACATGGGGGTTATATTAATCTGATATCGTTCAATGCGTTTTTGAAGATGGATTACTTTATTTGATCATATCAAAGGAAATAGTAACAACAGGAATTGCACAGAAATGAAAAAGAATGACAACTAAACATTTTTGCCCTAAACATTTCCCAATAATGAAACAATACTGATAACTAACTGATGAATCTGATTGAAGACTTTTCTCGAAACTCAATAGCTGCAGTGAGGTTAAATAATTTATCTATTCTATTTTACGCACAAGAACATTTGGATAAAATTTCTACAAAAACGACAACAATTAATGATGAATCTAGCAATAGAAAAATTAAGAAAAAATCTAATGAATATCTCAATTATGTGGTTTTAGTTTTGTTTATACAGTCCGTACTCATATACAAACAAACATAGCAAACAGTATACTAATTAAAATAACAATTGTTGGGAACCTTCTAAAGGTCGCGAAAAGGCACGATAAGGTGCCAACGACCTATCAGATTGCAAGAGCAGAAGACAAGATCAAAAGAGAAAAAGACAAAAAATGCATATAAACAGCCGCAGGATGCGCCTGGGACTCAGAACGCGACTAAACACCAGTTAAAATAAAGACCGATTCTCTCGACAAGAGGCGAATGAGGCTAAAGAGCCCAAAGTCTCTATAAAACAATGAAACAACAACAACCGATTCTCTCAACAGCAAAAAAAGCTTTATTTTCCGCGCATTCACCCTACGTTAGAAACGACCGAAAGCCTCGTTTTCTAACAATTATATTTAACGGTTGTAAACAGTTATGCTGTTTATAGGAATAAAAAAATACATGGGATCTCTTTTACAAAAGCACTGTTATTTAACAAAATTTTCATACAAATAACACAGAAACACAGAAAATAATACAGAAACTTCTGGGTGCACAATGTTATGTATTGGTCATATTACTAATTACAAAAATATTGTCGTCAAACGAGAACCATCTTTTCATTATAATTGTTAATTTGATGAAATGATTCGAAATTGAGGAAGCACTAGCAATTGTGTGTGTCCCTGCTCTGTACAATGTTTGTTCCATTGGTTGTAAATGAAACATAAATTTCAAGTTTCCCATTTTATGTTAAGTTAAACGTTGACCTTGCATTATTCCTTTCCTTTCTTCTGCTGTTGTTACCGCCCAAAAGGTTCAATGTGCATCGATCAGCTTGTAGAACTACTGATTTGCTTACTTTACCATCCAAAACCCCTACAAGAATGGACGAATGGGATATGTAACTGAAACGCTTTATTACACTATCGTAAATGAATGAAACAGTGATGAATTGTGATAAACCAAGATGGTAAAATTAAGATGCAAAAAAAAAAAACAACAAACCAACAACAGTGAACTAACCGAAATATGGGTAGCTTTTACCTTTTCTGAAGTTTTAGCAGGGGCAATTCGGGAAAACGATATGTTCAATAGC
>KB663722.1:121053-214152 GCA_000349025.1 Anopheles minimus | reverse complement strand
TGATAACAATCCATAAAAACATAAAATATCCCCCAAAATAATTTTATCCCGAAATTTGTTCCGAACTGCCCATTGTGCATTGGTTAGATCGTGGTTAGGATCAGTTTTGCTTTCATCAAATGCCCTGATGATTCTTCGTTTGCGGTGCCTTCATGAGTCTAGGTGCCGTGCATCGGGCCTGGAATCTTTGGAGATCGCTGCTCATTTTCCCATGCACCTGCCATGCGACTGTTTAACTCCTCTTGCATTTTTTTTCGATATTCACTTCTCTTTTCCATCCTATCGTGCATTTCGACGATCCTCTATACAGTCGGACAAATCCGCGTATCTCGAATTTCCGCGTAAGTCGATTATCATTTGACACGTTGTTTATGCCGCGCATTAAAGGATCAACTATGAAAATGTTACGTTTATTTCGACAACTCTATTACAAACTATCAATATTCCTATTAAAGTGAAGTTATGAAATGCAATAACTTAATAAAACTTTACGAAAAGTAATTTAAAAAAATATTAACGGCTTTCAGAAATTGTTTGAAAATTGACAAATTTAAAAATGAAATCCATACAAAAAAACGAGAACTGTCAAATTTTAAAATACGCGCATCTCCGAATCCGCGTATGTCGAATACCGCGTAACTCGAAAACCAGCGGTATTCCAGGTATTCCTTTCCTGTTTTCAATGTTGCTCGTTGTTAGGTTTGAATTTAATTTTAGTTTCATGCGCCCCTTATTTATGTTAATTTTTGTTTTCCGTTCGTCGGCTTATTTTTAAATGTAGTTTGTGCAACTAATTGGAAGGCAAGCTAAATGTTCCCTAAGTAAATAAAAGGGATTAATGGTGCACGGAATTTCTCCACCTTTTTCACGCTCGCAGTTATGACGTCATTACACATAACTTTCTTCCATCTCTTTCTTTCGGTCGAGCTGCATACACTGTATACATGCAGTTGAAAGCATCGTTGTAATATGATGCATATGATGTAATCTAGGGATCGTTCACAACTGATCAGCAAAACAAAATAGCCCAGCGATCAGGTTAGTAGTGGAATATATACGCCAGATTGATAAAATCACTCATATGTGACATATTTCACATACTTTTTATAACATTTTTGTCAGTTTCAGCAGTGTATAGGAAAATTTACTTTTAAATATTTTTAAATTTTTAATCTAACGATGGAAATGAGAGGTTTAATATCGAGCTTTTTTCTTACAAGTTACCGTTCTAAAACCAGTAACTAGATAATTAGCGAAGCTTCACTAAGATTACGCTCTTCGAGTGCATAAGAAATAAACAATTTGACTTGTATAACAAGTTTAATAACGTACTGTTTGTAACATTTATTGGTAAAGTAACGCTTTACGGAAACGAGAGCCTTGTGCTTGGTTGCTTTCTATGTTGTGTAGATTTCACTGATCACTTATCACACGGCGTTCCTTTGATAATGTCACGAGTTTCTCCCACCAAAATGCGATAATTGTATTGCTCGGCGTCCAAGCTAGTGAAAATGAACATAGGCAACCGATCGGACAGTACCCACAACGTTCCCTCGTTATCCACCTTCAGATCGTTCGGAAACACTAACGCATCACTGTCCGAATCAACAAGACCCTGCGTGTCTGCGGTCAGTGGCATGACCGTATTCCAGCAACCCACACCATCCTTGTTCACCTGCGTGTAGAAAATGACACCCGTCTCGGAATCATAGAACTCGGCAGAAGATTGGGAGTTTGGTCCACGATCACCCAGCAACTTGTAATCATAGTATGCCTGGGGGCTTTGGGCGTACGATTCATTTTTCAGGACCGTGTTTGATACCATAAACTCCTTGGTACTTGAGAAGGCGTGGAAGTACACGGGCCTGGTACCGTCCTGCAAACGTTTACCAACGGCCATTCCAAACACACCGTCCGTCCATTGGAAGTTGACGCCACCAATGTTATAGTCGCCCGCGAGCGGATCAAAATGGAAAAAATTGTGCTTAATGCGCCACGAACGATCATCCGCTAAAGAATACACAATCACCGCATAGCTGCCCAGGTCCGGAATGTAGGCATAAGCATTGTCACAATCTCCACGCTCGGTATCAACGATCTGCAAATGAGAGTGGTTTGTCAGGGTGAAAAAAACTCCTCGTACGTTACATGATTACGGGTCGTTACTTACGACGTTCGCAAAGAATGAATCTTCCTTAAGCAGGGTACTGTTGAAAAAGTGTCGCCGAATGAGTTTGTCCGTGTACAGGTCAAATAGCACCAGCGAAGGAGGAGCGTATTGAACAGCATCGCCCAGAATATCGGCTAGTCCAGTGTCCATAACCCAGAGACGATCGCACTCATCGGCACGGACCCGAAAGGTGGAAATGATTGATGCATTGTTTTTCAGATAGCTTGATCCTTCATCTGATGCTCCGTTGCGTTCTAAAATCCGACAAAAAAGAGAAACAAAATGGGAAACAACATGAAGGCGTACTACTAAAGCCTGATTAGTGCTGAGAAACTGTCGCTCCTACCTGTAGGAAGTTGATTCTCGTCCCATCCTGGGTAAGGGCGCAAATCGGGACTCATTCCATCAGACACGTTCACATACGTCAGTGATGCTGCAACACCTGATTTCCATCTGTAAGAAAGTTTGTTAGATCAGTTGTATGTGTTCCAAATAGTATCACAACAATTAGCTTTACAAAGACGTATCTGCAATATCTTCCGTACGGTGTGTAATTGAATCAAGTACATACTTTTTTTTATTTTCAGCTTACCAATAAAAACCCCCCATTCCTTCAAGGTACGAAAGTAAGTTTATCGCATTTTACAGGATGAACTTGAACAGGGCATGAAAGCGAGGATTTTTCCTTTTTTTATTGCAAGGAAGCAAAATTGTAGTTGACATTTATACCTTCTTGCAGGCAAGTCAGCCATTATTCAAGGACAACCCCTTTCGTTTCGCAAAAAAAAACAAACATTAAACTTGCCGAGCAGCTTAATGCAAGCTTCAGTGTCAGTGGCATTACTAAATCAATCCCACGGAAGGAAGTATAGGACAAGCTAGTTTACCCATACGAACCGAAACGCCGACACACCTGCAAACCAGCGCTGCCTGTTTGTTCTGTATAGAACACTACAATAATTCTATTCTTATTTGACACTACACCAATTATCAAGACACATTCTATGACTTTAGTATTGGGAAAATGAGAGAATTGAATCTAGCTCGGCTGTGTGGATCGGGTGTATGTATATTACAGAAACATAGCTTTATTAAATACATAGATTAACTATAAGGTTGAGTTAAAAGAGGTCTAATTTACCAAGTTACCCGGGTGTGATCTATAAACCATAAATATTAACGACGAAATCTGCACGGGCCATTGTTGGCGCACAAAAATAACAAACACTCCTAAATTGAATGTGGTATGCTTTCACCAACACCTTGTAACATGTTCGCCGTCTTTGAACAGGCAGCTTTAAAAAAAGATGATTGAGTTACCTTGGAACCGTGATAAACAGCTTATCTCGCCAGCGTTCTAAGCCCAGGGGAAGATTGTTGGGCACGACATATTTCCCGGAAGCAAGTGCTTCCTGCTTAACATCTTCCGAAGGCCAGGCGAAGGAGACTTCACGCCACTTAAATTTTTCCCTAAGCTTCACACCGAACACTTCGGGCAGCAACAGCATTGTGCCCATAGTAGCTACCATAAGCATTAGACTATTCGGACCGAGCTGCATGATGGCTGTTCTTTTTGTTTGAATGCTCTACCCACAATTGCACACCGCACTGAACACCGATCACTCGCACTAGCTGCCTAACTGTTTCAATCTGCCACGAAGAGAAGCACCAAAGTCCGCGGATGCGTCCGACCAGCAACGCGAACAATCGCCAATTGATGGCACTAGCGTGTTTGCATACGGGAAAGCCTATCCATCGACAAAAGCGCAGCGTGCAGAAGCTGGGGCTCTTGTAAAACCGGCTACTGCCGTGCTGGCGCTCTATCAACGTAGATCACAGCGTTCGGCGCGTACCGGTTTTGTTTCATCGCAGTATTTTTCCCTGCGTTTCTCTTTCCGTTTTTATTTCTTTCTCTTACTCTCGCTCTTTCCCGCGCAACCCAATGATCTTCTTCTGCCAGTCTAGCTCAGGCTTGTGTTTGTGCTACTGCTGAAATCGATTCCATCGATCCACCTAGCGTTGCCGGTTGTCGCTACCAGAAACAAAATTAATAACATAACGTTGGAGCATCTGCTACAAAATGTACCATATACGAAGTGCAATGATTTTTAAAATGAAACATCATTTTAATACATTAGCTAACCATGGCCAACAATTTTCCCAGTCAACAGCTTTGAATTAAAATATGAAGGAAAGATAGCGAGCGGGGAAGCGGTTGAGTGATGAAAGCACCGAGTGGCATAGTTCCTCTTGAGTTGCATAAGATCACTTGTCTTTACGTGACGAACGATCACGATCGCGATCTTCTAAATTATAAACTTGGGTTTGAACACACAACACCGGTATTTTTTTCTTCTATTCCGTTTCAGCGTACTTACGGTCATACTGTTGCTATTTGTTCAGTGCACATGGAAGGGGTACGGCATTCGTACTGCTTACACTGAGTTGTTCCCCCAGACACGAAGACAGGATGCGAAGGGTTCAATTGGAAGTAGTTTAATGCTCAAACATCATCCCCGGTGCGGTAGCCAAATCCAGTTCCAATCCGAGAAACGTTAGCCGGACATTCATTTACACTATTCCAATCAAAACGTACATTAGGTTCGACGGTAGCCCAAACTTCTTTATCGTGGAGATGATTTTCCGGAGCTAGTTGACTAATCGACAGCAAGGAAGGTTGGGCCAGCCATCAATCACCTACAGACAATCGATCAGTCAATGAACATCTACACTTACGATTACATAAATTGTTTGTGTGTTTTGTTTTGTTATTTCTTCCCATACCAATTGGCTATAGTAACTGCACATATTTCGTGTTGTACGTATTTGTACCCTATTAACTAACGTTTATTTACTTGAAACAAAACAATTTAACTTCTCGGTTTCTAACTTGGCAAAAAAAAATCTCAATTAATATATTTGCAAAGTGCTACCTCTAATCCTCTGTATCATTCGTCCGTATTCTGGTATTATTCCCGCCCTAGATTATTTACAATTCCGTTCCGTTTCGTTGAATACGCACAAACAGACAAAAAGCAAAGTTTCAAAGCTAACAAAAGTACCGGAATGGTGATGTAATGGTGTGTGAGCGGTAATGGCTTTGTCAGTTGAAAATTGAAAAGCGCACAGATACTTCAAATGTATGACCATTATAGTATGTTCATCCATATGAATGTAGGGATAAAAAATATCATTTCTCTACCGATATGTGTTCTATTTCGCTATTCTCTTGCGATTTCTGATTGGTGTGTAACATACATTTCATGCTGTTTGAGGCATGAGCAATGCAAATTAAAATGTCAAGGACGTGATCCACGCCAGATCAATCAATTTGCTACGTAAACATAATTGTTCTTTGGTACGGCGATCCGGCGGTAACTGTGACCCATTTTATGCGACTTTTGCACGTGAATCGGTTTCGAGGGCCATGTCATTTCCCATGCTCTGGTGACGACTCATGAAGTTTGAAACTTTTGGTTTGGACAATAATTAATGTATTACCAATTGATATTAATTATGGTAAATTTATTCGTAATTATTATTCCATTCTACTCTTATATTCAGCAAAAGCAAACATTACAATAACAGGTTGTTGCTCGGTGAATTCAGCCGATTGAGATGAAACGCACGATTCAGGGGGTTCACAATTGAAGTAATGCGATTCACGTTGAAGGATCTGTGCAAACAGCACATCGCACACCGATGACACCTTTACATTGTGAATGTCATGATCAAATCGAACAGTGCTAACAGTACAAAATCCCACAGCATGAGTTACACTGCTCGAAGAAAGAATAAACATAGTAAGTAGTAGTGTGTGCGTGTGTTTTTTTTATTTTTGTTAAAATATACACTGTTCGGAGTTTTTGTTTTTCTTGTACATTACGCATCATGTGTTCTCCTACATAGCAGAAAGTTGATTCCAGTATTTTTTCTTACCTCATTCCCTAAGACATCTCTAAGCAATTTCTTACAAGGATTTAATTTCACTATTTCGATACATTTCGTTCGCTAATATGCATTTGTTACTTGTGAATTTATATGTTTTAATAATGTGTTTCAATTGTTCGTCATCAATACATTCGTTTTCACGGTAATGGTACACAGATAGTGTTAATCTTTAGGATGCCTCGAGCATTCACTTTACATTACATTACTTTTGAGCTAGAGCGGTTGACGATGATCGATTGAACGGTACTCCACCGACGGTGTTACCATTCAAAGATTCGTTAAAAGGTTGAGCAGGATTCTTCGATTCCCGTTCCGCGAGTCGCTGCTTTAGCAGTCGTATTTTATCTTCTTTCTGAAATAACCGTAATACATCACATTTGTTAAGCACACAACTGTCGATCGTTAGTATGTACACGTGACTTCTCTCTTTGTAAACTTACTTGAGCGATTAGTTTCTGTAGGTCGTCATTTTCTGATATTAATTTTTGGTAGCGTTCTTCGTCCTCTTTCGAGATTCCTGTATCATTGCTGAATTTAGACTCGACCTTATCCTTGGGATGGCGCAAAACTTCGATTACCTGAGGTATGCATAATTCAACAACAACGAAAATACAATACACATTTATCCTACGTTGCAATGCAGTTTTTATGCGATCGTGCAAGCCTTACCTTTGGCACGAAAATTAGTAGCATACTGAGGAAACAGCAAAATATGACAGCCAATGCAACGAATGCGAAGGAAGCATCTTGTTGTGACGCTATCACCATTGCAACAGGAGCAGTGATTAAACACAGAACCACCACGTTGTAAATGCTCATTCCGACATAACGCGAGTCATTTATTTGCTTCACCTTGAGGGAACGTGTCTCGTATGCCAAGAAGAGACCAAACACTAGTATCAATCCCTTGAAGCCGTATATTACCCCTATAAACGGGAGCATTAGATAGATTACTTATTAATTAATTTCAAATGATATATTTTATGATTAAATGAATATTTTATGAGCAATGTGATAAAAGTCTTCAATACACGATAACATGACTATGCACATTGCTATAAAAAAGATAATATGTTCGTTAGTGTTAAAAGAATTTCTGCGATGAATTAATCAATAAAAAAGCTAGAGAATGAAGTACTTCAAATAAAAAGATTTTGTTGGATGTGAACCGTGTGAGCAACGTCCTCAGCTAACCTCTAACAAAAGCCTAAAAAGATTATTTGAAAATCTCACCGTAAAATTCTTCTTCCACAACTTTTATAACAAAAATTGAAGTAGTTTGAAACATGTAGAACAAAACAACAACTTCCATGAAATTGTGTGATCCCAATATCAACTTTACCTAACCAAACGGAATTGTTGTGGCTTTCACAGTGCTCCAACTCTGGCCGTATTTTAACATCGTCATTAGATGAAATCGGATCCTCTAGTGGAAATGTTTCTAGCCTTCGTTGTAAAGGGTCTTGCATTTGCCATGTCAACAGTATAACCAAATCCACCGTCAATAGTCCAGACACCATTGTATACAATTTCCAAGGTTCCACTTTTTTCTGTTTGTCAACAAGTGTTGGGTAAGAACATGAGTTCAGTTGCACATTAGCAAATTTTTACATACATTTCAGTTAAGGTATTCAATTAAACTGCGGCAAATGGATGCCGCGCCAGCTGTCTTTTACATACCTTAGGATCCGTTTTAGTTTTCGTTGTAAAGCGATGCACACGCCACACTTTGCTAAACATGGCTCCGTACGCTAAGGTGAAACCCGTCGACAGGATCCACGCTCTTGCTTGACATACCTGGCGCCAAAGAATAATAGGAAATGGTTATTAATTTCGTACGTTCATCGTGTCTTAGAATTCCATACTTTTGGATAATTTTCCGCAGTTATAAACTGTCCATCAATACCCAACAAAATGACGGACACGAGACAAATGATCACTCCAAAAAGCATGATGGTATTGCACACGGGATGTGACGATTGAATGACCCTGAATGTTACAGATATAATATTAGCAATTTTGTGTCTGCCACTTCAGTTAGGAATTATCGTTTGTGTTACCTTCGATGCCGGTGCCAAATGTTGAATATGATCAGTGTTATTGCTACCAGTATGCCAAAACTCGAGATGGTGCTCATACAGATAAACAGGGGTAACGAAACTGTTCGCAAAACCCGTCGGACAATCGTGCGATCTTGTGGGACCTGTAATGCGGACGAATCAGAAT
This sequence comes from Anopheles minimus, assembly GCA_000349025.1. Lineage (NCBI taxonomy): Eukaryota > Metazoa > Arthropoda > Insecta > Diptera > Culicidae > Anopheles > Anopheles minimus. Next base: position 205,805 of record KB663722.1, on the reverse strand, counting down.
CCATTGCAAGAAACTACCAATTCGAATGAATAATAACCTTTTCACCATCCCATTTCTCCTTGTTAAACCATGTAAGATTGTCGGCTTGTGTGTCATAGTATCCCAGCTTATAGTACTGCCCATCAATCATTTGTTCTATCTGAGTCAATGCGATACGATCACCCTGCGAGCTGAAAGCAACCACACCCTGTTGAACAAAAAACAAAAGTTGTTGTTGTGGGAATATTGTGTAAGCCTGTGTAATACGGTCGCACAAAACAGTTTCGCTTACCGATACGCCTAGAAATTGGGTTGAGTTCATGGCGGCGTAAATGGCGTTCGCTATTTCCTTATCAGTGTACGTGAAGTCTTTCAGATTTTTACCCGAGTTTTGCTCCGTTAGCCTTTGCATCGTTTTATTAAATGCTAATGCCACGCTCCAAACCGCGTCGTACGCGAGTGGAGCCTCCTGATATCCTTCCGGATAGCGGTTGTGGCTGATATCATAGCCCTCCTCAATTAATGCGGCATTCAAACGTTTTCTTAGAAGAAACAACCAAACCATCGTTTGCATTATTAAACTTGGAAGCTATATTTGTTTTTACGCCTTACCGGAAATCCTCGGATGACATGCCTGAAATCGTTTTTTGATTGTTTTGATTCCACATTAGCGCCTCCGTTGTTAAGTGGCCTTCTGCCGCCATTTTCATCTGTTCTTTGGTGCATGAAATGTTTTCGTTCTTCAAATTTACCTCGTACCAATTGTCCTCGTACCAACCTTTAAAGAAAAATGCTCAATAATTATTTCTCGACATTGGTTTAGGCTGAAATCCATACTAACCAATAAAAAACCATACGTAAGCCCTTCCGTATAGTTGCTGTTTATACATCTCGCATAGTACACGTCGCGCTGCCACCACATAGAACAATCCCACTATTATACGGGCATCTTGTCGTCGTAAGTTTCGTACTGCATCCGTAGGATCCGATAAAAATGATTGTCTCGTCACTATTTCGATGCCCGCATCTTTACATCTGGTTTCTAAATCCTCTACTGTCTGCAACAAAAGTTGTGAAGAAACAAAAACATTACATACTATCTTCTACGCCATTACAGCCTACAATTTTTACCGGCAGGTAGCAGGTGTTTCATGTTTGTTTCATGTTTCCAATTATTTAAAATCTACACTGAATTCTTAATTACGAAATGATATTCCATTTACGATTTTAATATTATCCTCAAGTTCACCAGTCTGATTATATACTCAAGATGAGATTGATTCGTTCACTAGATAGTGCTATAGATAGAATATGTGAATGGCAGATGACAGAGCTACGCTAAGGGACGTTACCTGAGAAACGCAAACGGATTATAATGTCTTATAATTATGTAAGGTTAGTGTTTGTTTGGTTTTAGTTTACACACATTTCAGACCTTTATTCACTAACTAATTTTACTAGACTTGGCAAGAGACACACGCGTGTTCTGGGTTGAAGGATAACATTGGAAGAGTCAAACCCGTCTACCACGCTGCGTCGAAGATAACCGAACGCTTACATTAACCGTTGTTACTTAGCGACAGTGTTGGATAATAGGTAGCGCTTAGTTGCTAAAGTTTCTATGACGGTAAGTAAATAGAGTTCCTTTTTTACCACGTTGTCGGTTGATCGCTTCTTGCTATTCATATCCGACGATCTATCCTGGACATTCTATCCGCGATCTTTCACGATCCTCTTTGTATAAAACGGAGTAGTAGTCTGTGCGTGCTTGAGAGATTTTAATCATAAAATACTGAATGTTTAAATTTGAACGTGTACCTGTACTTATATTACGCATCTTACTGTACTCCCTAATAAATGGTTCTAAAGTGTTTATAATCGATTTGTTACATTGCCAATCTTGTTGTCCTAGCAATAATTACACTTCAAAAATGTGGTATATGAATGTCAATCAACGTTCAATAATGACGAAGTTAGTATTCAAATAGGGCATGGTGAATGTTGAAATATTCTATATGGTAAGTGTACCAATAGTGGTGGTAGTACCAATAGTGGCTGTAGTGTGATGCAATAGCATTTCTACAACAAATGTAACGAATTATAGGTATTACTAATAATACGAAATATGCTACGCTCTTCTACGGATCGTTTAAGCCTCTAATCGCCGCCATCCGTGTCATACCGGTTAAAATATTCATTTTTTTCGAACAGGCTGCCGCATTTCGCTGGATTTCTTAAGATTTTTCAAGGAATGACAAGTTTTTCTTAGCGGTATAAATAACCAAGAAATTATGAAAATGATATCAAATTGCTGCGAATAAGCTTAATGTTGATTTTGATTGAATGATTATAGATCACAATGACAATTGATTTACAGAATTACATATAGTTTTGTACATTTTTATAATTTTTTATAAGTTTTTAGCATAGTGCCATTATAGGTACCAAAAATAGGCATGTTCCAATAGTGGTTGTAGTAGCATTTATGCATTTGACGGCCATAATAGAGAACTTCAAGCGGAAGAAAGCACTGTTTGAGTATAAAAACAGGTAGTTTCAGTAAATTGTACTTGATTTTCTTCTTCTATGGCCTAACGACCTACTCGGTCATGCCTGCCATTTCTGGCTTACTAGACTTATTGATACCACGTAGTTGGATAGTCAGTCCTCATTACGGGGGAACGGTCCAGATGGGATTTGAACCCCGGTCCTGCCGTATGAGACCGGCCGCTTATCTCCTGACCCATCGGACCGCCCTGTACTTGATTTTACGAAATTTGAATACCTAGGTTCGTTTAAGAAAATAACAACAAACCGTATAAGGAACGAAGATTTAAAAGGTTCCAGAGTCTAGCCCACGATTACAGCTGAACTACAAATGGACATTTAAATTCATTCGCAATCCAACCCGTATACCAAAATATACCTGCAAGAACTGATATTTTGGCTTAAAGAAAAGGAAAGAGGTGTGGTAGACATGGGTGCTCAGTACTGTGTATTTCAGGTCATATGGCGTAAATTGACAAATTCGAAAATTGTGTGGTTCTGGAATGTATGCCAGTATTCATGCACGTATCCCGGCACACAATTATGTTTTTATAACAAAGCCAGTGGCGAAAAAATGACAAATGACAAAAAGGCCCACAAAGATGAAGTTCCTTAACGAAGCACCGAAGTATCTCATAGATAGAATATAAAGAAGATATGTTTCCAAAAATTATCATAAATATATATAAAAATATCCTATCCTATTAAACAAACGCTTCCCATAAATAAAAACAAATATCAAATTTACATAACTAGCAATACTAAAAGCACTTAAAACCACCATTACAGGAACCATACCACCTTTGTAAGTACTACAGAACATTTACCAAAAAACGATTTTTTTGTAATTCTTTCGTAACCGTAATGGTGATAATAGAAGCATTTTCAATAGAAAAATGTGTTTCCATCAAATTTTATCAAAATTTCAAAATACTTTAAATACCGAAAAAAAAACTTCAAATTGTCTATATGCTTACTATTTGCACCACTATTGGTACATATACCCTACCATATATGAGCAAACACAGTTTACATACCGATATGAAGACTTCCTCTGCCTGTTGTAGTATTGCAACTCTCGACCATCCAAACTTTTGCATCAGTTTAATCCTAGTAGGGTTATGTACCGTAGCCGAAGGATGTGTTCTAAACAGGGTAGGAAATCGACTACGATCGGACAGAGCCGGGCTGGAAGCACCATAGCATAGCTAAAACATATCAGCCAGAATATATATCCATTATCATATAGATCGAAACAGAAAAATACAACACTCAGTCTATTTACCACAACTAGATTCCACATTTTAGCTGCTTCTGCTACCGTCGTACAAACAGTGCTGCAACCCGCCAACAACATCAGCTTCTGTGGCGCATTGTACAGCAAATTGTACATAACACTCGCTCCAAGACCTGGTTCACACTGCAAATGAAGGGTGCAAAGGAAGAATTTTAACGGTTTCGCAAACCGTTCTGAGAGGCAAGTTGCGTCCACAATCACCTCGCTATCATTGCTGTGAAGCGTTAAGTTAAATCCTGGCAAAAGGTCTGGATTTTCATTCACATCCTGTAGAGCAAGTTTCGCGGCTGGCATGCACGCTTGCCCTCCCTGCCAACCGCCCTTTCCTGCTATAGGAAAAATACCACCAATATGCAGCTGGTTGGCTCCATTCACACTGCCGACAAATAGGACCGCAAACAACAGGTAGAACACCGACGGGTACTGGAGGAAGCATGCTATCTGTAATGCATGGGAGAAAACGGCTTACAATGGTTGACATAATCTGCTGTCAAATGTATATACAAAATGCTTAGAAATACTTACATTACTATATGCTTCGCTAAAATGTCCATTCTCGGGCTTTAGGTTACTATTTTTCATTTTTCAATTTTTTCTATAAAACTGTTAAGCTAAGCAGCTGTAGTAGACCGTGTACTTAAATGATATGACGAACTAATTTAATACCTATTTGTACCTGTAAAATTGATATCGCCATTAACTACTTTTCTAACGCTTATCGAGGCCGATTATTAAAACTAAACTATCCTTAATTATGAGTGATAAGATTTCGTATAAACGTTTCGATACCGTTGTTCACGAATCTGCTATACTGCTTGGCCGTGTGCGAAATGTTCATCACACACCGCCCCAGGAAGTGATGTAATTATTTCTTCTACATAATCACATATTTCATTCACGGTCACCAGTCAGATAGTACTAGAATTGAAGTCGTTTGGTGCACAAAATTCAAATGATACCTATGCAAGGAAGCCACAGTTCAGTTTTTACTTAAAGTTGTTCATGTGTAGCTACAAATCAGCAAACGACAAACTGTTGAATCGCTGCAATTTGGACACTTTTTTCATACTGCATGAATATGAAGCTTTTACGGTAGCCTTATAGCAAATTTACATAATCTCTATCGGAAAGAAAGCAGCTTCAATGAAAAGCTTTACTTCCACTCCAGTGTATTGTTGTACTGTATTATTCATAACATTTTCGAACTATTCGCAATACAGACAATGCATTGATCCAACAGGAACTTTGAATGGGAATTTTCACGAAATTATTTCCTTTTCGATGTTGATGCAAACACACTGCATTCGCGTCACATTAGTGATAGAGGCGTAAGCAAAATACTGGATAACATGTACACTCTTGGGAGGGAATGGCTTGAGCAACAACTATTTCCATTAATTGAACGTATGTATGATGGGTGCGTTCAATTTTTCTCACTTGTGCACCAAGATCGAACCAATAAATGTAACTCAAACAGTAATGTACCTTGCGTGAAAGCTTCACAAATATCCTTATGCCTTTTTTCAAGCAGAACACTGTTGAAGAATGTATCTGCCTTGTTTCTCGTTTGCGTGTGTTTTTTTTGTATCACATTGTTACGCATGCGCTTAACGTATGTTTTGTCTCTGTATGCGTATTCGCGAAAAATTTTAGAACTTGTTGAAAAAGTACTGTCACTACAAACATATTTGCCCTGCAAAACAGTAGTGTTTGGTGGCATAAGTTTTTCCAACTTTTGTATTCTGTTTTTTTTTATCACAATGTATCACAGCCAATACGTCTTCTGTGCGTACAATTCGATATGAATATGGAATAGTTTAGACGCCGTTCAATAATAGGTATGTTAATGTTTTACGGTCCACCACTACTCTACATTTTTGAGAGTAATACCGAAGAATAAAATTATTTCGATAAAATCCCTTTTTTGGTAATTTATTAAATTTATTATTTTATTTATTACAGATTGGCTGTATCTTGCTCAACCAATTCGGTTTAACTCCATTTTGCGATTCGAATTTGAAGATTTTACTTTTTCAATTTTTTAAGAACTGCTTCGAAGCATTTGTTTTATTATTTCGCCAATTCGGCGGCATTCTTTTAACTAATATCAACTGAGAAGTTAATGAAGGAGAAAAGTTTTTGGTTGAATCGAGATGATCGTCATAGAGCTCAGCAAACAGACAATAAACTTATTGGCTATTTTCAGTTTCGAATTTTACCTTTTTCCTTTTGGAAATTGTTCAGGATTCAAACGTACATTTAAATACATTATTTTCCCTATCTCTTCATGTTGCTCAAACTATGCTTTTATTTTCATTGTTATTGTTGTACCACTAACGAAACTGAAAAACGAACAGTTGTACAATTTAAAATGCTGAACAAATTTGTGAATTTTTTAATTCAATTCCGACAAACGCACCATATAGTTTGACATTTCAACCAAGCAGTATAGCCCGACTGCGGTACTGTCAAACTTACACATAAACACATCGTGCGCGCGTTTTTCATTCTTGTTAGCAAACGCACAAGAGGCCAGTATAGGATTGTGATTCTCTGTAAACTATATTGTAAATTTAGTGCTATCCAAGTGCAGCACCATGTCTAATTTGAAACCATTGCAATGTCTCAACTTAGGTACGCCATTACACATAACGGGTACGAAATGTTTTCTCATGATATTTTTTGTTGTAGACAAACCGCAGCAGAGAACATTCATCGAGTTCTTCAATGCATTAGGAGAGGTATGCAAACTTTATCATGGTTTCAGTGCATTTACTAACTACCGGAAATGTTACCGCTTGCAGAAACCTGCCAGTACCGTGCGAATCTTTGACCGATCGGATTATTATAGCTGCCATGGCGAGGATGCAGCATTTGTGGCAAAAATACTCTTCAAGTCTACGAACGTCATCAAAATAATGGAAATCGATGATCACCAACTGCCGTATGTTTCTTTGAGTAAAAATAATTTCGAGGGGCTTATACGAGAGCTGCTACTTGTGCGCAATTATCGTATAGAAGTGTACACAAAATCATCGAAAAAGAAGCTTGAAAACGAATGGTCAATCCAGTACAAAGGGTCTCCGGGTAATCTAGCTCACTTCGAGGATGTTTTGTTCAACAACAATAACGAAATGGTCAACGGTTCAGCTCTGATTGCTGTGCACGTGCGTCAAGAATTGAAACAACGGATGATCGGATTGGGTTTCGTGGACGTAAACGAAAGGCGAATGGGTGTGATCGAGTTCGTAGACGATGACTTCTGCACCGAATTGGAGGCTCTCATTGTCCTGTTGAGCCCTAAAGAATGTCTACTTCCCAACGCCACTGCAGAGGTAACTGGATGATATAAACAGATAGATGTGAAGCATACATAATCTTTATTCTCATTCAATTACCTTTAGTATGAACGCATCGAACAAATCATGAAGAGAAACAATGTGATAATTACGTCTCGAAAAGCGAAGGAATTTACGATGCATAAGGCCGAGGTTATCGAAAATTTGAACAAATTGCTTCGATTCCGCGAAGGTCAGCAGCAAAATGCAAACACCATTCCCGAGGTATCAAAAGCGGTTGCAATCGGTGCGCTAGGTGTGGCTTTAAATTATCTTGAACTAACACAAGAAGTAGCAAATCATGGCCAATTTCAACTGAGTTCTCTTGATTCCAACCGGTAAGTAATTAGAAGTAACATCTCAACCTACAAAGGTCGATTTTGTGCTATTGAAATTATCTTGTCTACCATTAACTACAGTTACGTTCATCTGGATGCGGCAGCCGTATCAGCACTGAACCTCTTTCCTAAACCGGGCACCTCAATCAAATCGAGTACCTACCGATGGCAGAGTGTGCTTGGTGTACTTGATCGGTGCCGCACGCCACAAGGTCATCGATTAATGGCACAATGGATCAAACAGCCATTACGAGACTATGAACTTATCAAAGATCGTCACGACATTGTAGAGTACTTCGTCGATAATACAATGGTGCGCACGGACCTGTACGAAAATCACCTGAAAAAGCTGCCAGACATAATGTTCGTGCTTAAGCGGCTGTTGCGTCGCAAGGCTTCTTTGCAGGACATTTTCCGTTTGTACCAAGTAATACTACGAGTACCCAGGATGCTAAGCCAGCTAGACGTGCACAATACAGGAAACGTAGCTGTGCTTAATAATATTTACAACCCGATCAAGGATAGCTTGGCAGATCTGAAGCTGTTTAAGGCAATGGTCGAACAAATTATTGATCTGGAATCGGTCGAACAGGGTGAATATCTCGTAAAAGCTGATTTCGATAGTCAGCTGCAGGAACAGAAACAGGAGATGGATGAAGTTCATTCGAAAATGAAGCGCCACCTGTCCGCGGTAGCGAAAGATATTGGCCTGGAGGCTGGATCGTCCATTAAGCTGGAATGTGTAAGCCAGCATGGATTCCATTTCCGAATTACGCTGAAAGATGAAACATTGATCCGGAAGAACAATTCTTATCGCATTCTGGATGCGATAAAGGGTGGCGTACGGTTTACCACAACCAAACTGCAGGACTACAGCGAATCATTTGCTTCACTGAAGAGTGCTTACGAAGAACAACAGCAGACAATAATCTCAGAGGTGATCCGGGTGGCTATAGGCTACATAGAACCTTGGACAATGCTTAACACTCAGATAGCACAGCTGGATTGTTTGGTAAGCTTTGCCATTAGCGCTACGACCGCACCTACTCCCTATGTACGGCCTAAAATGAAAAAGGATGGCCCAAGTGTGTTGAAGCTTACCCAAATTCGACACCCGTGCCTCGAATTGCAAAAAGATGTAAACTTTATCGCTAACGATGCAATGTTCGATGCCAAGGATGCATCCATGTACATTATTACCGGACCAAACATGGGTGGAAAAAGTACCTACATCAGATCGGTTGGTGTTGCAGTGCTGATGGCACACGTGGGCGCATTCGTACCTTGCGAAAGTGCTGAAATGTCCATAGTGGATTCCATCCTGGGTCGTGTCGGTGCGGATGATAATTTCACCAAAGGGCTTAGCACGTTCATGGTGGAAATGATCGAAACAGCCGGTATTATTCGTAAAGCCACGGATAAGTCTCTTGTAATTATCGACGAGCTTGGACGTGGCACATCAACTTACGAGGGATGCGGCATCGCCTGGTCTATTGCTGAGTGGTTAGCAAAGGAAAGCAAATGCTTCGCTTTATTCGCCACACACTTCCAAGAAATAACTGACCTAGCTACATATGTACCGAACGTTAAAAACTGTCACATGGAAGCTTTCATCGATGGAGAACGAATGACATTATTGTATCAGGTTAAGCCAGGCGTGATGGAGAAGAGCTTTGGAATACAGGTCGCGAAATTAGCTAACTTTCCTGCTAGTGTCATTGAGGTGAGAAAAACGAACGTTTATAGAATAGTTTATGCTTTCAGTTAACATCATCCACCGTTATCTACTTACAGCTCGCTCAAAAGTTCTACAACGAGTGTGAAGATCATCGAGGATCCCTGAAAGAAAAACAAGATATCGACGGTTTGGCAGTGCTGCAGACATGTTTTGATCAGATTGACAATTTTGATTGTAACAGTGACACTTTTTCATTGTCTACCGATACATTGCAGAATCTGCGATCGTTGGTGAATTGAAAAGTTTGTATTATTATATTATTTTGTATTGAAACTCATAATAAAAGTAATAAGAATAAATAGAAAAGCATTAATTGAAGGGAAATAATAATGATAGTTTGAAATTGTGTTCATAGTTTCTTACGAAATTCAAATTTCATTTACTTTGTTCGAAAAAGGAATACAAATATCCGAAACGTTCGAGCTCGAGTTAACATAACATGTTTTTTCAATCTGTATACACATTGCGTAAGCATCAATCATACACATATGTATGTAGAACAAAAAAAATATTTTTAAACTAGTATGAAAGCTGCTCCAAAGAGTTGCAATGGATTAGGGCACGAACGAAAATTTTGCGTAATGCAATATGAAACTAACCAGACTTACTGAACTAATAAAAAAATTTGCATATCAAGAAAGCTAATCCATGAAAATATGATGTTCCAAGCATTGATAAAGCGTATTTACGCAAGAGGAAGCTGCGGCAAAATAAGGGTCACGATGTCCTGTACCAAAGAAGGTATAAGTGGCTAAGTTACGCTGCAAAATTGCTTAACTCGGTGCAACAGTTACTTCTAAAACAAAAGCGTGGGAAGTAAGTTTTTAATGTGCTAATCCATAATGCTGCATCCGGTATTCGATACGATTTACGACGGCCATTGCAATTTTGGAAGAAACTGGCAGCTGGATGATGTCTTTGTTTAGCTGCATGCAATACTATTGTCTTAGGCCCTTAAGGTCGATTTTCTATTGCGCAAATTTTTTTTTACCCCTGATTGGAGATATTTATTTATTTATTTTATTGATTATGATGGCTACATAGCCGTATTGACGACATTTCCGTTTAATTCCTTATTAATCCGGCAAACCATTAACGTTCGTCCGTAAGCTCATTCGTTAGTTAATATTTGTAAATGCGAATGTTGTTATAAATTAAAGTTAATAGTCATTAAAGATTTATTCATAGATACAAATTTCCTTACATCTCAGAAGCATACATTTGGTTACCGCTTTTAGGTGGATTGAAATATCTGAACATTTATCCCCGGTCTAACACGGCACTGACGGCGATCATGATTCCATTCCACGTTTCTTCGACGATTTGCTATGTTCAATTCACTGTGCCTTCCGTGCTAATGCTTAAGCGTGCATAGAGAGTTGAATCAGACGCAGAACAAGTTTTTTCCTTACCTTCGGAAATCCTACGAAGCGAACAAGATTCATCTTTACGTTAAAGCAGGCACTCATCGGTGGTTGGCTTTCGTCGCTATCGTCATTGCAGTGATCATCGGCGAGGTCTTCGTCGTTTTCAGTCATTCGGCGTCCGCGAAGCAGTCTAGAGCAGCTCGTTCGTTCGAAAATGTGTGTGGAGTAGATAACCGAAGTGTCTGGAACAAACAGTGCTAAAAGAGAAATTAAATAAAACATAATCAGATGTACTAGGGCAAGATATTGGCGGAGCGAGATCGATATAGTACAATGAAGTAAATAAATGTGTAAATAAACAAGCTGTATTGTAATGGCTCATGCACTGCATACATTTTAAGCCATTTGTAAACCTGTACATTCGTTTTTTAGTTTCTGCTTTATCCATTTGCTTGGGTGGACTTGTTAGATGCTGCGAATAAAGGCAGCCAGCCTGCTTTACAACAGTGTCGTGCCGTAGTGGTGTGCCATGTGTTGGTGTAACGTAACTGGCCAATCGTCATTAACGTTCGCTATATTAGCTTTACCGACGTGATATGGAACAACGATCGAGTTCCTTTTGTTTTCTTGCTATTTAAGCTGTTGTTTTTGGGTATCGAATTCATTTATAAGAGACAAACAAGTAGCAACGTTATCTTACGTGACATCAGTGAGCCAACCTTAATACAGAACATCGATCAGCTTGCAAGTGTTGGAGTTGTTGCATCTATGCACGGGTTGACCAAAAGAATAAACTTTTCAGTGGAAAAAGAAAAAAAAAAACAAAAAACAACTTGCAAATAGCTTCAGCCACGATTAATGATTTCATTATGTGAGAGATGTGTACCGGCATGATGCTGCGGACATTATCAACAGCTCAATGCCATCCACAACCTACGATTGTTGCAAATCAATAGTTTTTTTTGTACGTCTGATGCCCTGCTTCCTGATCCCGAAAAAGGGTTCGTCGCTTCGACTAGCTGCTACCACCGCTACTGCTGCAGTCTTTCGTTGTGGTTGTGAGCAAATCTCATATGTGTTTATGCGTATGCTATTTGGCAATTATCGGCAAACTATATGGTGAATAACTTGGACTAATACGTGATATCACTTTGTGCTTGATGTGTGCCGTGAATATACAAGTAGCATGATTGATATACATGATACCTAGCCTTTAGCTTTTTAGCTAGACGCGGTGCGGTGATCTTGCTGTAACTTTCAATACTGGATAACGCGTTATGTAAAAGATGCCACTGCAGAATGAAAAAATATCACCAGTGTTTGAAAACGGTAGCTCCTTATTCTGAGTCGATACAATCGAAACTGTTGAAGTGAAATTAGCACCTCGTACTGCGTAGACCGTCATTACTATTCTGCCTTTCTTTTAGCAAGGCTATACAATGTTCTTAGAAGCAAGAGGATAAAATGAGAAACGTTGCAGCGGCGCTGTTTGTTATTCTCATAATCTTCAAATTAAGGTAGGATTTTACAAATCTTAAGTTAGACTAAACTAATGAAATTGTTCCGTTGAGTGCAACACATATGGACGCTTTAACATGGTATCGTTATTTTAAATACAACTGGTTGCCCAGCCGTTAGATGATAATAATAGTATATAAATAACTTTATAAAATGCTATAATTATACTTGAAACTTCTTGATTGTTAAACAGTATTTCAAGCCTTCTTCCTCTGTTATTCATTGATCCTGGTATTGTGCGTGTAATACCGCTACAGTATGTTTCGAAATCTTATGAAATTCTTAGATCTTATTAAAATGTGCATAATCCGTATACAAAAGCTATTCTATAGTAATCTTATCCTACTTTAACTAGAATCATGTGTTGTAGACATATTTTCTAGGTTCTTCTTCTTTTGGTGATACAAGCTCAACGAGCCTGTGAATAAGTTCTGATGTCAGTTAGTACCAGTTCTGACGGGTATCAAATTTGAGATTTTTTGGGTTTTATCAAATATTTCAAAGCGATATTAACCATTCGGCTTTCATTTTTGTATCTCCTTATTATACGCATTTTTCTCTTTTATACTTATTCACAACTGTTTCAATAATTAAGTATATATTGCTTATAATATATCGTTTACTCTTCCAAATCGTCGTAAGGCACCTGATGTCGAGTGTGAATGGGTGTCTTAGTGGCTCTTTTAGAATTTCTTTAATGAAAACAAATCCTGCAAATTATCGATTTTTCAGACTATTTGTTAATCACAGAAAAACCCGTTATGCAGAATAATAAATAACCACAGCTTTATTGAATTTGAATGAGAAATTTGTAATGGAATTTTTCGAATACTTCGAACAAATATTATTTGGTTCAGTTTCATTCTTTGAATTTTGGACTTAACCGTCCGAGTCATTTAAGAACTATCTCGATTCATTCTATTGGCTCATACGAATTTAACAAACAATTGAACATGTATAGTGTTTTTGACAAGACGTAAACCCATTCAATCGCAATACATAAGAGATTCTTGGTTATCTTTTCACACACATGCGGTCAACAAACATTACCAAATTTATTTTTCTCCGGTACTATGAGGATTGAGAAGATAATTATTTAATGCATTAAAAATCCATCAAAATTTAAAATTATATTTTGTTTTACAGAAACTCAGAAATATTATACATTATTTGGTTTCAATAGGGATGAGTAACATTGTTTTTAAGATAAATTTAAGGCACACGTATATTAACTAAACTAAACCTTTTCTACTTCTAATCACATGCTCGAACATGTTTCATATGTTAATTATAAATGTTTGTTGACACAGGGCTGCAAAATGTTTCGTATCGACAGTGCTTTGTTCGCGCATACCAGGCCTGACGCAAACTCAGCGTCAGATATGCACAGAATCATCGGATGCTGTTGTATCGTTAGCATCCGGACAATTGTTAGGAGCAAGTGAATGCCAAAAACAGTTTTATGGTAAGGCATATTGAAGTTACATATTGTTCCACACATTTGTCTAAAGTGATTTTTTTATCTACATATTTTTAATAGGTCATCGGTGGAACTGTACTCACGTGTGGCATAATGATATGCTCGGACAGATAATAGTAATAGGTAACAACATCGCTTGATTAAATGCATTCGCGCAGTATTAGTAGTTCGAGGCAACACATTTCGCTTTACTTTGTATACGTTTAATTAATTAATAAATGATAGTAGGAAGACACATTAGCCGTAAATTCAATACAACAACAGATTTCGATTACTTTTCCAGGTTCCAAAGAAGCTGCTTATACGTACGGTATAACTAGTGCTGGGGCAGTTTACTCCATTACTGCAGCTTGCGCTAAAGGAAACATTACAACGTGTGGTTGTGATATGAAGCAAAAAAGTGTTTCGTCTAGCGAGTCTGAAGTGAGTGCATAACGTCCATTTAATAATGTTATGTCGTTATTTTGCTTACATTTTGTTCTAGCTACGCTGCATGCCTCATTATGTTGATAATGTTTCATCATATTTATCGTTTTCTGTTATTGTTTTCATCTTCCTTTCGTTTTTCATTCGCCTATGTACACATATTCTTTTAGTAGAACTGGAAATGGGGAGGCTGTTCCGTGGACATTGGTTACGGAATGCGGTTTGCAAAAAAATTTCTAGATGCCCGTGAAATCGAAAACGATAACCGTAGTCTTATGAACCTACACAATAATCGTGTTGGAAGAAAGGTAAATGAAATAATAGTTTAAGTCATAGCTAATGGTTCATTTTTTTATTTCTTCCATTTTGACGTTATCAACACTATTTCAATCGCCGTAAATAGGTTCGATAACGTTATTTAACTGAGGCTTGCTTCATAAGCCTGAAAATTGTATTTTAAATGAGAACATTTAAGACTGCTTTATCTTCAATAATATCAGTGTAAAGAGATGATCACAACCTGTTTAGCTGTACTTGATATGCTAAAGCCAAGTCTTCTCTCAATTAGCTTGGTGTACTACACTATTAGAATGAGTAGTATGTCAAAATCATATTAAAAAGACCTGAAATCATTTCTATAACTCGGAATATAGCGATCCAAAGCATACTAACCTTGTAAAACATATTTCTGTCAATCATTATGACATGACGGTTAAATGAATGACAATACAATATTTAAAAAAAATTGTTTGAGATAAAATGAAAATATGAAATAACTTTGAACAAACTCATACAACGAGTACCATAAACTATACCAATAATTAGAGTGGAAAATAACGTAAACAACTTCTCGTAATTTTTAACGATTTTGGATAACGTTCTTACTATATAAGGCGGAAAAAATATTTTTCCAAAGTGTTTTTACATGAATGCAAATGCCAAGAAAACGAGTGTTTTTGAAACAAAACAAGTGAAGTCGGATAGAATAAAGTTCTTTACTTACACTTCATTCTCTTCATTTTTTTATTCATAAAGGACGGCCAGGTCGTATTGCTACTCCCTTTATTTTAAATTAGAAAAAGAGTGTCCATGTAGTTATTATGGTGCACACCGTATTAGATCTCAAAATTCGAAACCGGTCAAAATCCCATTCAGTATTTTCTGAACGTAGGGTTGACTATCTTGCCAGCCAAAATTTGGAAAAATAATCCAATAATCTATAAACCATTCTATGAAGCAACACTGAAATGTATCGATGCTACGTTGTAATGTTATTCCATTTGTTTTAATATAGCTTTTTTCTCTTTATTAAAGATAGTGAAGCTTCTCTTACGAACCGAATGTAAATGCCACGGCGTTAGCGGTTCCTGTGCCATGAAAACCTGCTGGAAAAGTCTCCCATCGTTTCATGTTATCGGTAACACAATGATGAAGAAATACCGCAAAGCCAAGATGGTACACGGAGTCAACCTAAGGAACAGTCATCTGCAACTCGTGCTGAAACGGTATGCCTGTGCTTTTATTACACCATCTGACCATCAAATTTCATATTTGTCATGTTCTATCCAATAGAAAAGGTAACAAAATGCAGCAAAAAAGTGGAAAAATACTGAGTGATAGTCAAATTCCAAAGAGAACGGAGTTAGTCTATCTGGAGCCATCGCCAAATTATTGTGAGCGTAATATCAGTATTGGTGTGCTGGGCACAACAGACAGAAACTGCAATCGTACATCAACTTCCATGGATCGTTGCGATCTACTGTGTTGCGGACGAGGCTACAACACGCACCAGATCGACCGGACCTGGCAGTGTAATTGTAAGTTCAAATGGTGTTGCACTGTGACATGCGATGTTTGTTCCGAGCGTAAGGAAGAGTACACTTGTAAATAAATTAGTAGTACAACACAATTAATAAAAATACCGTCTTCCGATATCAAAGAATCAAGGATATCTAAAGCAAGTCTGGATGACATTTTGAAATTAAAAAAAATAAGAAAATTTAAAAAATATCCAAAAACGCCTAAACAGCAGAACGTTTCACGCAGAAGATGCTCTATATTAAACATAGTTTTGAAAATATAATAACAATACGGCAAATACGGTCAATCGTTCGTGGTATTAGGAATGCTGTTGTTGAAACGAATAATAATTTCTGTATAAGAGATTGTCAAATCAATACATGAACAAAACACTAAATCCGCTGTATGACCATAATCCTGTCCATTACGTTTTCGTTTTCGTATTTTAAAAGTTTGCTATCAACTGGTACCGTTGGTGAAAGCGGTAGAGTAGTTCAAATTTAAACACAAACCATGTCACAATCAAGCGGAATGTATTCAAAATTTGAAATCGAACCGAAAAACTAGAAATTATGAAATGTATGCCTGATAGGCACGAAGTAAACCTGCTAGTTGCTAGTCAATTCTGCTTGAATAATGCTTAAAACTTTTATAAACTGTTAATGCTGTAATCAGGAATTCACATTGTTTAAAAAAATAAAACATCAAACAATCAAATAAATCCTTAATTCAAATTTTTGTAAAATTTCCCAAACTCCAGGTAATGGAGACGCTTGGTTATTGTTTTAGTTATAATTATTTTGTACCTAGCCGCTCCATTCAAACTACCAATTTGAGCGCAGATATGTTGAAACAGCGGATAAATTAAAGTGTTAAAAATCAATAACAGCGTTTTTGTGCGTAACATAAAGTTGAAGCGTCTTCGCCTCGCAAGCTAGCACCACACGTGATAAAAAAGATCTCTTTCTATTAAAACCGCCACCGAGCAGAAACTTCACCAATATTGCGAACCGATGCAAAACTAATGCACCAGTACTACCCAAAAGCCGTGTCTATCGATAGCAATCGTTTGTGAAGCTTCTAACAGGCTGTTTGTGTCAGAAGCTTACCGAGTGGTTGATATACATTCATGTCAAATGGCCATCGCACCAATATTTGTGTAAGCTACTGGTAAACGGGCATGCGCATAGCGGATTGCAACGAGCAGCGCTTTTTCATTGATTCTTTTCCTGCCAGTTTTGTAGCGCGAAGTCAAAGATTTTGGGAGGTCGAATAAACGGGCTTGAGCAGCGGAATATCAGTTCAGTGTTCTCGGGTGTACATGCACATTTGAAAGGGTTTGGTTCCACCGTTCGCTGTACCGTAGTAGGTTGTGGTGCAACAATAACTGGTGGATATATCGAAATATGATAACTCCACCGTTGCGGTATGTCCGAGCCAATACTCCATATTTGTTATACGTGCGCTCGTGTTCATTGGTATGCTCATTAGTTTAGGTGTTACAGCAAAGAAGTACTACTTGCGAGCAACGGTGTGTGCGGCGGGGTACTTATGCTCTAGTGTTCATGATATGTGCAAAACAGTGTATTGAGTCTCGCGTATCCCAAAATCAATGGTATTCGATTATCGAATACGCCACGCGGTGATGGTGCTGTGCAGCATTGCAGGTCAAAAAATGTTAGAAAGATAAGCATGCCGTTGGCCAGTACAGTTCTGAAACCCTCGCCGCAAAACGTAGTGCACCACCCTGGCTCATGTCACCATTTCATGTTTTGCTACACAATTGACAAACAAATTTCTGTACATGTGTATGAATAAGGTAAACGGAGCAACTATCGAAGTGATTTACAATTGGCTCACCCGACTGCCATTCAATGGGATGAAGTGTTGATACAAAGCAGAGTTAATTTCCTACAACTTATCGCTGGTGCATTCGGCTGTATTCACATATACTACTTCCTGCTGTGACAAGTTTTAACAAACCCTGAACTAAGTGATTTGTATCTCCATAATTTTGAGGTGCGTTCAATTTGCTGTTCATTCCGTATCGTATCGAGGTTCGCCCACCTCTCTCACCTCCGTCATCGAAATCATCAGTGCCATCATCATCATCATCCTCATCCTTGTCGTCATCATAATTTCGAGCAAGGTTACCAGATTACCAGTCACATCCCTGAGCGGTACTAGAAAAAGAAGCTTTTGTTAAAAATAACATATCTAGCACGCGCTTCAGGTGCAGAGCAGCAAGAGAGACAGAAACCAAGTTTTCTACCATCCTGAAAGTGTGAAATTCTTCCCTTCCAGTTATATGTAAGCATGCCTCCTTTTTTTTCTTTCTTCTTTCTCCTGTATGTACCAATTTTATCAAATGTGGTATGATTGTTATTTTTAGAATACGAGCTCAATGATATTATTTCTGTCCACTTGGGGCCACTGTATAGAAAACAAATTCTCCATAATCTCCGCTCCGCATCTGTGTCATACTCGCCATCAATTACTCTCCAAAATGTTTCTCTTCCTGCTCTCATTCTCTCTGTCTTGAGCTTCATTCTGGCTTGTACATATAATCGCCAATGGGGGATCACTCACACGTTTACTAAATCTTCAATTTTATGCTCTTCTCAGCGTTCTCTTCTATTCTACTACATTTCATGCTCCTTGTTTCATGACCATTCCCCCTATGAAGCATTTCAAGCTACACAATCCAACATGCCATATATAAATGTAAGACACTTTATGCCAGCAGATCAATATTGTAAAATTTGCACAATGAACGTGACAGACCACTGGAGCCATGTCCACGATTTTGCATACTCAGTTATCGGTTAGTTTTGCACGATGCAGACCCTTGTAGTGTCCCACTTGTCATTGCCTTTGCCAAATTCATGCCTCATTCATTGCTGATGCCTTTACCCACCATAGTAATGAGAGCATGGACAGATAATCCTATCTGCTCCATTCATACTACCTGCTGCGAGCTAAATTGTGTAGGCGCCTGCGTGCTTATGTATGAGACTGTAAATGATGGAAATACCGAGAGCAGGAGCTCCGAAACATGTTTCCTCATTCGTTTTCGCGCAATGAGATACTACGTACAACACCTCTTGAAAACATATCAGCGCCAAAAAAAAGGGAAAAAATATCTTGAATTTTTACTCCAATAAACTGTTGGACATTGTTTGGAATACACACATTGTTTTGACATAGTGTTGTGTGCAAAATACGAATGGAATTGATTATCTATAGTTTGAAGCCTGCTGTGCGCTAAACAAAACATTCTATATTCCACAAATAGCAACGAAATTCTACAACTTTTCACATAATAGCATATTTAAGGGGACATTGATGGGGTTTCTGTTTTTTTCTACGTCTCGGGCGCTCAAGAGCAATCATTTGGATTCACATTTATAATTGACACGAATGCAATTGAACAATCAATCGAACAACCTAATTTGAAGCATGATGAGGATGGTCAATTGAGTTGCTGCACAGAATCGAATCATTGTGGGAATCAGTCTCTAATTTTTACGTTCTATTTAGGGTAATAGTGGAGTACAGTTGATTCTATGCAGGATTCGGATGATTTAGTGGGTTTTTATGACGCACAACATAAAAAAATAATACTGCTGGTTATGAAATTAACATGGCTCATTAAACATTAACATTAACAACAGCTTTATTCGAAATAAACGCAGCTGATAGGATTAACTTTGCTGCGCGTGAGGCAGGCAGGACCGGGAATCGAATCCCATCCGAACCGTTGTCTCGTAATGATGACTAACTATCCAACTACGTGGAAATCCGGCATGACCAAACATCCAAGCGTAAAGCCAAGAAGCAGAAGATTGACGTTGTGATGTAAAGTTTATTCAATGTGAGGTGATATTTTCACATGAATCATAATACTAAACATCTGATGATGATAATGTGAATAACATTTGAAGCAAGCAAAATCCTTATTCGTAACCATGCGTTTTATTAACGGCTAAGATTCGGCTTGCGTTGGAGCGGCTCGGTGGTCGAGGAGATATTGACGCCGGTCTTTATACGACAGAACCGGGTATCAAATCCCAAACTATCCTATTGCGCATTCAAGTCACGGAAGCCAGGAATGACAGACCTCTGGATATCTCGAAGTTGTAGTGCCCCATGTAAGAAGAAGAGGATTCGGCTAATTGGTGGTCGAATAACTAAACTATTTACAAGCATTTACTAACAATATTTCATGGTATGCTCATAAAACAAAAACTCACATTCAACATATCAAAAATGACACATTAATTTAAAGCCATTTTGCGTACAATACATATTTTATCAGGCCCTATAACAATATCTTGTCTTTGTTCCACATCTTTGGCCTAGCATTTATGACATCCCAACACCGTATATAACATATGTAACTTATTCAATTGTTGGGTGTTCCGGTATACTAGTGGAAACGGTGCCAATACCAAAATCATGACACGATAGGACGTGACCCGATATCCCATCCTGAATTATAATTTTCCATGTTGTTATATTTAATGCACACGTTGAGGACAGATGAGAAATCTTTGATTATCGTCTGTCACATAAACTTTCACAACAACTCATGGCATCATTTCATAAAAAAGTATACATAATGGAATAATATTTTATGTGATATTGTAATGAAACACGCGTTATAATTATTAACATTTTGTCTTATTATTCGGTTCTGCAGCATCGAGAAAAAGGGTTTGTCAAGGTAATTCACCGTGATTCGTTTCAACCTGAACCAACACCCATACGGTGAGTTGTTGCTTTGAAGATGTCTACCGGGTAAATGATATATTTTTTCCAAGCGAACAATATTATTCAGCACTCCTGATGTATGATATTGACTGACATGAAACAACACCTAGAGAATTTGTGTTTTGCCCAACAATGTGACATATTTTCTTCCAATAAACCACCATTTCTTCAATCATTCCTCTTCTATGAGTGCTTAAAATTCTGTCAACTCCACTTCACCACCGTGTCTGTAACTCTGTCTGTAACTTCACCACCGTGTGTTATCGCGTTTACATCTAGTGCCAAGATTAATTTGAATTAGCTTTCATGTTACAATTGATGAACGTTTTCATTGTTATACTTTTTAACGTAATCGAACTAGAGCTATACTTATTTGTGTTATTCTTAACAGTTACTTTATTTATGCCAGAAACTTTCATACATGCGGTATGCGCAAACATGGGTGTACTTTCGCGAAATAGTTTAATAAAGCACTTCTTTGCATTCGTACTCATGTTATCAGACTACGACGATATTTATCGTAATTGTTTTTTTTGTCACATTAGAACAATATAGCCTGTACATCTTTCATTGTTGTAGCTGTGCACTTGCCATACCCAACCCATTTGATATCCTTTTCGTTGTTACTCATCTATCTATGTTGCTTTTCTTTATATGCACCGTTTACACATGATGTGAAAATGCGCCACCATCAATACCACCACAAAAAACACAAAAGAAAAAAAAAGTCAAAGCTTAGCCTATTCCAAAGCCGCAGAATACAGTATAGACCGCGATCCGTTCGCGGCATATTATGTCTCGCGAAGTCTACAGCACAGGTCAAGCAAATCCAAGCACTACCGGTACTAGAAGCCCTGGTCGACCAACGAGACGATTAACTGAACTGCCGACTGTTGACAAGTCGCCTTCACGAGACTACGGCGGAATCCGAGGAAGACCTTTAGGTGAAATAATTATCGTTTTTACATTGATCGTAATTTTGTATCGTATGCCTCTATTTTCCTCTTTATATGTAAACCTTTAATGTATGGAAATTACAATTTAACTTCAGTATTTTACATACTGAAATTCGCATCTCTAAGGCCATTCCGCAATACCAGCTGTACGAGATTGAACCGTCCAGCCACTGAGAAATAAAAATAACGATCTATCGATCCACATTAAGCATTTGAGCAACATTTCAATGAAAAACCCCAGAAGAATTGCAACAGATCCATACATAACAGCGAATAGTAACATTCAATATTACTTGAGTGTGTTATGGAAAATCATAAAAATTTCAATAAAGTTTAATGTACCTCGCTGTAAGAATGTTTTAGTTTTGGTTTTTTTCTAAACATTTTCAGAATACGTTTTTTCTCTATCGTGTTGGTCTACTAGCGAGACGTGTATGGAACATTACACTTAAATAATATTTCATTTGATTTTGTTTTACAGCGAGCAGACTGTTAACCTGGTCTGCAGTTACAATGTTTGAAAAAGCAGTGTATTTTTTACAATCCCATTTTACTGCTTTAATGATTCCACTTTACTCAATTGCTCAGTCTGCTCGGTTTTAAATGGTGCTTACCAAAAAAAATCCGACCATTTAAACAAATAGTTAATGCAAAATCATTACCACACTTCTCGGTACGACATTATAAAACGATGAATAAATACGCTTTTGTTAGATATTTCTATTGCAAACGGTGTTTTCAAAATACAGTACAACTTCTGATATTCAACACGCTTGTGACGATTTTGTTGAAATGAAAACATACATGTTCAACTATGTCAATAATAGTCGATGTCATTGTTTTTTAGTTTTATTTGCAGAACAGGTGTAAACGCCTTGTAAATATGCCTGCCTATATTACAGAGCATCACTAGTCAACATCAGCACCAAAACAAAAACCAAAACCAACAATTTACAATTCATTCACTCAACAACATTTATATTATCATTTCCTTGCCATAGATATTTCGCTAAGACCAGTAATTTCTGTCAACGTTTACAATCTTGACGCGTTTTGCCTGATGAATGATAATTTTAATTTAGCGGCAATGTTGGATAAGCAGAAACAGTTGTACTGTATATGAATAGCATTCATCCCGCATGTAGTACCATGAGTTTATCTTCTTTGTAACTGTGTTTGGCTTTCGATCCACGGTAGAATCATCTTTAGCTCATAAACGTCACCTTTCCCCATTCTTATAGGGCCCAATACACACCAATCACGCTCAGGAACTAATTCTCCGCTGAACTACAGCTGGAAGTCTTATCCACATCATAATTCATTTACAGCCATGGGTAGTCCATATTATCGGGATATGGACGAGCCCATCAGCCCTGCTGGTGGTCACCATCGCAGCAGAAGTGCCACAAGAGCTCCGACGCACACATTGGAGTATCCCCGTGAGCAAC
This sequence comes from Anopheles minimus, assembly GCA_000349025.1. Classification (NCBI taxonomy): domain Eukaryota; kingdom Metazoa; phylum Arthropoda; class Insecta; order Diptera; family Culicidae; genus Anopheles; species Anopheles minimus. Next base: position 182,800 of record KB663722.1, on the reverse strand, counting down.
TAAGTACGATTTGTAACATTTCATCAATGGTAGGATATTTAACGTAACATCCACTGTAATTTGCACAGGAACTCGTTACCAATCATTGGACCGGGGTCTCGTCGATCCACACGATCGAGAATTTATACCAATACGTGAGCCCCGCGATCGTTCTCGCGATCGATCATTAGAAAGGGGCCTCTATCTAGAAGAGGAGCTCTACGGTCGACCACCAAGACAAGGTAATGGGCACTGTGCGACGAAATGAAATTTGGCATCTATATCATATTACTATTATCTCTCCCCTTTCAACTCCATCAGCAATGCCAGAACGAGGGTATTTAGGAGATTTGCAGGTGCAAAATGGTGAGCTGCAACGCGAGCTGGGCAATTTAAAGAAAGAGCTCGAACTTACTAATCAAAAACTCGGAAGCTCGATGCACAGCATTAAAACGTTTTGGTCACCAGAGCTAAAGAAAGAACGAGCTCTTCGAAAAGAGGAAAGTGCTAAATACAGCCTAATCAATGATCAGTTGAAGTTACTGAACAGCGAAAATCAGGTACAGATGTTTGAATACTTTTTAGCTGGCGTCTTGGTTACAATTCTACTCTTACACTTTCTTTTAGAAACAAGCAATGCTGGTGCGGCAACTGGAAGAGGAGCTGAGATTACGCATGAGAGCTCCAAATATCGAAATGCAGCAGCAAATGGAAGCCCTGTATGCAGAGAACGAGCATCTTCAAAGGGAAATTTCCATATTGCGCGATACAATTAAGGTAATTTGACTGCTTTACACAATTATGCTTCATATAACGCATATAAGCAAAACTGAATCATCAATTAATACTGCAATAAATAATATACATGTAACGCGTTTGATTGATAATACGACAAAAAGGCCGTCATGATAGACAATAAATAAATAATGCGTTTGATTGTTATTGTTTTATTTTTATGCTATATATATGTTTATATGTGGTAAAATAGAAAAACTTGGCTAAGAAAACTACCACAATATCATTAAAATTGAATGATAAAACAGTACGTTTAAAATCAGTGGTTGAAAATAGACAACACTTGCTGACGATGCAATTCAATAGAGCTAATATTGTAATAGCAATAAAACCAAATAAATTGCCAATTCTTAGAGAACACTGTTTTTTGAACCATCAATAGAACACACATTAAACGATAAATAGTACACAACATGTTTTAAACCGTTCGTTCTGTTTTTTTTTTCATATTTAGGAACTGGAACTTCGAATAGAAACGCAGAAACAAACACTTCAAGCAAGGGATGAAAGCATAAAAAAATTATTGGAAATGCTGCAAAGCAAAGGCATGGGTGCGTATAATATACCAAAGCTATATAAACAAAAAACGCAGAAGCAAGCAAACATTCCATGCCTAGTTTTCAATGCCTCATATACGTTACTGTGTTCTAGTTCAATGAATCGTTACTGATAAGCTTTTGTTTTGCTTCTAGGCAAAGAAGAAGAACGGCAAATGTTTCAACAAATGCAAGCCCTGGCTCAGAAACAGGTGAGTTTGATTCGTTACTAGTGCTTTAACACTTAGAGAACTTACTAAATTTGACAAATTAATGCCCTTTTGCGGTATACAAAAAAACACATGTATTTGTGTTGATCAGAATGATGAGACATTTGAGAGAAACGTCTTATAATGTGCTAGTAATTATGAATGCATGGAAATAATGAGCATATTTTATTCGTTGTTTTCTTTCACTACTCCACACTGAACTCCTAAACCATGATTTTTTCGCAATATTTTTCCGAGAGTGTAAATTTTCATAGTTTGTTGAATATACATCAGTTTCATTTTTTGGTTTAGCTACCATCTATTTTTTATTTCTTGTTTGGTTTAGTACATTTCGCTTCTAACGCTTACGTACCTGTTGTTTGGCGAAAGAATTATGATAACTTATTTGTTAAAACAACCGTGCGCATTAGCAACTACGCTAGCGATCATACACCCACACATGTGGGATAAGCTATTTGTTTCGATCTTTCTCTTTCTCTTCAACTTATTAAATTTCTATATTTGATTTTGTCTTTTTCGTTGGTTTTTGTCTTTTTCGTTGGTTTTTGTCTTTCTGTGTTCTATTTCAATGTCTCTTTCTTATTTCGTTCGCTCCTTCCGATCGATTTTAAATCATACACTTTCTCTTTATCTTTATCGCTCTCTCACTGTCTCTGTGACGTTGTTAACGTTTGAGTTATATGTTCAATGTATCTTCGCTACCATACTACTTGTATTTTTGGGGCTTTCGTGGAGCTTTTTAAAAGACATAAGAGTTTTACAATTTAACAAAACGTTTATCTTTGTTTATCATCATTTCTTCACATACATTTTAAAGTCCTTTTATTTGTTTTACATTTCTCCCAATCTTTGCTTTGTGGTGATTTATAATATTTGCTGCAATTTATGAATTTTTAGTATGATTCGTAAAGTTGTTGTTTTTTGTTTTGTGTTGTAAAAGTCAAACAATGGTGAGAATTAAAATTTTTGAACATCTTATCGAGAGAGTCACTTCAGTCAGAAAGTTTATGCAAATTTCATTTACTTTGACAAATATTCCAGTAGTTCGTCAACACATTATTACAATATTTGATGGCATTATTGATTGATTCATTCATTTTTTAGTATCGCATAAGTATTTCAGTTAATTTTTATTTCATTTTTTACACATTTCAAATGAAAAACACCCGAGAAAGAGTACATCTCTGTAGACCACTAATGTGCGATCGTACGTTTGAAGGCCGGCTATATAATTGTGTGGGTGTATGTGTGCGTAAGTGTGAGGGTTGTTTTCCGCTATGATCGTATGCTGTCGTTCGCTGGCTCTGCTATTTCGAGAAGGCATCTAGTTCAAAAGAATAAAAGCGATCATTACAGTTGACCTATAAAGTGCTCATAGAATAAAAAAAAACTATAGTTTTAACAACATCGCAAAAACACCAAATGCATAAAACTAAATAATCGAATGCTGTAATCCTGTTAATGATTAAGTATACGGTTGGCAGAAATTTCTATGTGGCACACATATATGCAAACCAATATTTAAATCCATTTTATGTTACACGAGACCACAAGAATGCAATGAAATGTAAGCAAACATGTTAGCGGATGATGACGATGATCATAAAAATAATTCTTTCGTCAAAACAAATGCGATACTTGACGAAACGTTTTGAGGCCAATCGAGCTCATACAATTTTGTACTGATAAAAAACAATCAGCTGTTGTTTAAAGATTATATGGATAAGTAGATCTTATCACTGAAGCTAATTCCTAATCCATAGACCATAGAACGAATCGCCATCGCAATCAATGCATAAAAGAACACGTTAAAAACTATTGACACAAAATGTAACGAAGAAAACAACAAAATTTTGTTTATGGTAAAAAGCTTGTTAAAGGAGAACTGATTTGTTTACGCAAACAATATGTTAATTTGAGCAGACAAAATATTCGCTTTATCCAGTGAAACATTGAATGCATAATGAAGAGAAACACTACATGCATTTATGTAATATTAGACCATTTATCAGGCATAATATCTTTATTTATATTAAAACATTGTTGTACGCTTCCAATTCTTTTTGGCAAACCATATGCTACTACTATCTAACGACGAGATAAAGATTTATCTCATTTTATGTATTAACATAGCAAAGCAACCAATCATTAGATTTTTATAATTTTCCTTACGTTACATAAAAAACTATTATTTGATTGTCTGTATCACAAATACTCATTAGATACAAATGGTTTCGCAGCATCCTAAATGTTGCGAGCTCTAGGGAACATTTCCTTCATATTCGTTTACGCAAACATGGAACTTACTTGTAACTCCCGCCGAAATGAATCGACGGCATGTCATGTACTAGGCCAATGCGAACAAAACACTATCCAAACTAATTAACAGATCAACGTTAAAAAATAACAACACCCGTTAAACGAAAACAAACCAACATCCAGTGTTGTCTTCTCTCTCCTCTCTTTCTCAAATGGCCATATTTTCAGATGTTTGATTTCGCCAACTGCACATCTACCACACCTGATTTAATGCGTAGCAGTTTTTATCCAGCCCAGCCATCGTCAGTACTAAATTCAAACTACCACAACATCGCCCCAACATCTAAGCTGTTGGAAGTGCGCTCCGGACGATTACCGGCCCGCCGCTACAGCATAAGTGGCAGTGTACCATTGTCCTCGATGGTTGATTACTGCAATTTGTCCGAGAACGCGGCCAACCTTTATACGCAATCGGCCAATTTGACCAACTTGTTAAACGAAACCACCAAATCACTATCCCGTTCTTCTAACATACTTAACATGCGCTCCTTGGGCACAACGTCTACAGGTGATAGCGGAATTAATCTGCCTATGAGCCATACAGCAACACTCTTTACACAACCATCACATACTTCAGCACCAGCACCTTCTTCCACCTCTGTTTGCGGTGTCCTCGATTCATCGCCATCGATCCCACACGACCGGATGGCCACTTCGGCTGCTGCTTCAGCGGCAGCAGCTCCAGGCTTTCTTTGTTCATACCCGAACACATCTAGCATCTCTCATTTGCCCAATGCGCTTAGTAACAATTCCAATTTATCGTACTATCACCATCATCTGCAGCATCATCTGCCTCAGCTTAATCAGCAGATCATGTCACTACCGCAGCAACTGCAACAGTCACAACAAAACTCCTTCTGTAGCAGCGGCTACAGACCGTCTACCGACTACCTGCTCTCAAAACCGATTTACAGCAATAACACGATCAATGGAGCGGCGAACGTTACCTCATTCTTGTCGCAACCACACAGTATGTTATCTCAGACGAAACATCTTTTATCGCAGCATCACTTCGTCTCTAATCCAAACATTACTCGCTCATTAACTAACTTGCCTTCTTCTACCACTTCGGCTTATCCTTACGATCGTAACGTGCCATCGGCTTCTACTTTACGCTATCCGTCGTCTTTTGATCATTCGCACTATCTGCACACGATGCACGATAATATAGACAGCAACGCCTTCTTCAAATATCCTACCGGGTACCATGCTCCGTATTCCAAACTAGACTTAGATTACAATAGGGCAAACGATATGAAACGCCAAGTAAGTTTTAAATTTGATGTCGATACCTTATCAATTGATTCATAGATCTGTGGCAAACGGATAATATCGATGAGTGGACAACGAACATCGCATAGCCATGAGCATGATTTAGGTAGAAAACCAAATTCTTTCCCATAAGTTTGTCGTACCAACGCATTTTCAGAAAGGGGATTCAATGAGCAAATGTAACTACTGAAGTGTTACGGTCCTTATCAGGAAGAACAACACAGCATGAAAAGCAGATCGACCAGCAACATTGCGTACTTGATAACAATGGATGGTCAAAATAATACGTTCCAAGACTGCCAAACTGCCAGCTAAACTTGCCATAGCTGTACATACGAAAATGAATGTAAAGTATTTTACAATTTTAAAACTAAGGATGCAAGGTAATGTGAAAAATTCTGTAATTGAAACATTTCCATAAACGAAATTGTGCTTGAGCTTAAGAAAGAGATAACATGAGAGAATAACCGTGGAGCAGCTAATATTATTATATATATATAACTGGGTAATTCTCTAGAAAGCATAATGCCAATTATTAAACGCCAACATGTAGAGTAACAAGAGTTTAACTTAGTGCAAATATGAGTTGTTGTATTGTGAAATGCCTTCCAACAATTTTTAATTAAAATAATAAGAAAATTAAATTCACAAATACACCCCATTTCAAAGAAAGCCAACAAATATGCCGAGTGTCAAAAAGGTTTTCTATTATTGTTGCCAAACAAAGGTATCATACAACTATGCAACAAATAAAATAGAACGATAACATTCACCAATACTTACGAAAAGCAATAGATTTACTCGTTCGCGAAATACTAATGTTGCGTAAAGCGTATTTGGGACACTAATAGTGCAAACATATTCGCTTATTGTGTTTGAATAATGATTCCAATTTACTCATTCTATAAAAAATATACACATCAATTATGTAGCTATGACTTGTTCATTTGAGCAATACAATGTTTGAAAAAGTTGTTTCAAATATATTGTAATCGGCCCGGCAATTTCCATTTGATTTGTGGTAATATAAAATCCAACTGGTTAATCTCTTTCATTGTTTTGTTCATAAATGGTACCATGGTATCGCTAAATAAACACGTTCAATGGCAAACCATTATTCCCGCAACGGATTACGTGAACCTATTTTTTCTCATCAAAAGCTACTTGATATGATTGTGATAGATAAGAACCCATTCTGACGAAAACGAAGCATTGTACAAAATTTATTAAAAAAAAGGTGTAAAACAGTCAATGTCAATTAAATACATTGCCCTCAACTTTCATGTAAAGAGTCATCATCAACGATATGTAAAAGCAAATAAAGGAAATGATTTCCTTTGATGAGAACTCAGCACGCCGATTATATTATTCGAACAATTCAATTTATACGTCTTTCACTAGTAGAAATAAGAATGTTAAATCTCGTAGAATACAGTATTAAGATAGATCTGTACTTTCAACGACAAATATAAGCAGAATTTAATCGGTTACGAGTTACGATGTAGGTGCTGTTGCATATTTAATAAACGTCAAGAATGTAGATCAAATTTTACCTATATTTGATAAAATTTTGTTATTTTAAACATTTCAATTTCTTATCAAGCGATTCTGTTAACACGTATAAAATACAACGAGAGAAGAGAGTGTACATGGAATCATTACAAATGATAGGCACCATTGAACATTAGATAATTAACGTTAAAAGACAAATCCAGCCCGAGTGATAACAAATAGGCGAACATATAAAGCTAATTGCACTTTCAACTCAGTATTACTGGATAGGCTAAAATGCGATAAAATTAAGGTGGGAAATACTTGAGCATAAAGATTATTTAAAGTTGAAACATACTTCGTTACTGCTTTCTTGAGTTCAGACGTATTTCAGTAGCTATTGTTTGTTACTGAAAAGTATATCATAAGACCAATAAAATTGAATTTATATCTGAAATGCAACAATTCAATCAATTTAAACACAAATCGTTCGAAACAGTATTTTATGGCCTCTTGATCAACAATCTCCACCATGCTCTCTCGAATAGTAGTGTCCTCGAATGTTTTTCGAACTGCAATCCTCACACTTTAGAAACGGCTTATAATGTTATAGTGCTGCGACCTCATAACTTTGTTAATCCTGTGAAAACTCTTTGTAAATACCTATGTGTATTAGGAAAAGACATAACGATGTATCCGAACGGATTTTTATCGGACATGTGAGCAAAGAATGTAAAATTGTTTTTCTTGTATTTATTTTTAAAGCTGGATGATTTTCGCTTGGAAATCACACGCCGCGATCAAGAGATTATGGCAATGGCTGCCAAAATGAAAACTCTCGAGGAACAACATCAGGTACGTAACTATTTATAACTCCTCTGTGAAAAATTGCATCGATACTTATAGCTTCATCTACCCTCAGGACTATCAACGACATATTGCTGTCCTCAAGGAATCATTATGCGCTAAAGAAGAACATTACAATATGTTACAATCAGATGTAAGTATTAAGACATCATCTGTTGCTCAAAGTTGAGCAAATATCTACATTAGTGACTAAAAAGATTAAGCGAAAGATTTATTTTATTTTTGCTCAAAAACAAAATGAAAATATAAAAAATATATATCACTGTAGCGTTTAGCTTAACGTTTGTTATTGTTGTTCCATCCTCACAGGTTGAAGAGTTGCGTAACCGATTAGAAGAGAAAAATCGAATGATTGAAAAGAAAACACAAGGAACAATGCACACCGTTCAAGAAAAGAATCGACTACATACGGAACTTGCCGAACTGAAAGAACATATGGATATAAAAGACAGGAAGATCAACGTTCTTCAACGAAAAGTAATTAATAGAAACGTGTTGATTGGAACAACATTTCGGTAATCTGATCATCATCACCCGTTTCAGATTGACAATTTGGAAGATTTGCTTAAGGAGAAGGATAATCAAGTCGATATGGCTCGTGCCAGGCTCAGTGCAATGCAGGCACACCATTGCAGTTCGGAAGGCGCGTTGACGAGTTTGGAAGAGGCAATCGGCGATAAGGAGAAACAAATGCAACAACTGCGCGATCAACGAGATCGTGCCGAAGCCGAGAAAAAGGAAGAACGAGAACTCCATGAACGCGAACTCGCCGAATTTAAGATGAAGCTTCATTCTTTGGATAGCGAGGTTGAAAAACTAACGACTCGTCTCCATAGGGCTCTTGCTGAAAAGGATCGTTTGGAAGCGAAGCTAGAGAGCTCGCAGAGCGAACTGGGAAAATCAAAGGCGGAGCTCGAGCACAAGACATCAAGTGATGTGGGTCGCAGTGGAGCAGATTGGGAACACACGAAACAGCGGTTGTCACGCTTAGAATTGGAAAACGAACGTCTACGGACCGAATTGGAAAGGTCGCAGGTAATATAGCGTCAGCATGAATGATCCAATCAATTGAAATGTGCTTCTTAAATGAGATATATGGCAATTCATTACTCAATGATTTGTTACGATCTGCATTCCACTGAGCTGCTAACAGTGTTGAATTGACACACTCACAGAATGTTGTATTTTATTTTACCCTTTTACATGATTTTTGTTCTGTTCTTCTTATCAAACCTTCATACCTCAAGTCATCAGCCATGTTATTGTAAAACATGAAGTTAATATCCATTCCATAATGATGTCGTACGTACTTCAACGTTTTGTTGTTTCAGACCACTTTTGGAAGATCTACCTTAAGTACATCGCAAGAACTTGATCGCGCTCAGGAACGAGCAGACAAAACTACAAATGAATTACGGCGTACACAAGCTGAGCTACGAGTGACACAAGTAAGCCTAAAACGTTTTTTATCGGTACACTTCAGGCTAAAATATTATTTAGCTGTTTGAAATCATTATTACGTCTTATGGTTACTATTTTTCATCACATTATTTTAATGTCATCAAAAACAGGTTACCATTACATGTACAGTAGAAACTTTCCAGATATTTTCTAAAAAAAATACATACAATTCGGCTGTTTATTCGCTAACTTTTGTTGAACCGACAACGTTTAAAAAGCCCTGATATTCAACTGATGATCAAGCAAACGCCAGAACAATTGCAATAGAATTTTTTTTTTTTAGATTTTATCTTTTGCCACTACTCATTATTGGTGGTGCTATCTAAACCGCAGGAAATTATAATATCTTTCCCGTGACATTTTAAATAAACATTTGTTAACTATAGCTTCCGAAAGCCGTCAGCATTTTGTAATGTAATCAAAATCTGGCTAATGTGTAATACAACGTGTTCCAACAATCCTGAGTTTTGATTTCAATGCTATATTTCGGGTAAAAAAGTTACAGAATGTGTAAATTGAAGTTTCCAAAATTAAATTTATGGATTGAAGCTAATGCTACACTAAGTCATACAACGTTTATGTGAGTGGGGAGAATGATGTGTTTAATATCAGTACTAAAATGGATTTGCTTGTCGCATTCGCGTACCATATTTTTTATACAAGTGTTAATTATTAGAGATAAATAATTACTAACGAATTGCTAACACAGCTAATGTAACTATATCTAGCAATGTTTATTTGTACTCCTTTTTATTTCCACTCGTATTTCATGGTAAACCGTAGATACAGTTATAAAGTTAAACAAATTTATTATTTTATCCATTTCAAATAATTGTTACGCTTGTATAGATCCATGATTTGGTTACGTGAATAAATTGTGAAAACATGCTTCGATGTAACTGTTTCTTGTGCATGTTTTGGATTTCACGCGCTTTAAATGTGAAAATGATGCTTGATTTAATTTAAACGTTTTTAATTTGGTGTTAACCATTTACTAGCAGCAAACCGGTGAACCGAATATATCATGATCATTTACATAACGATGTCGTATATTTTATAGGAAGAAATATTTGCTGAAGAAAAACTTTGCATTGGCCTTTTCTTGTTGATAAAAATATTATTGTTGTCTAATGTTCGTTGGCAGTTAACATCAGTAAACTGTAATTATACCTACAGATGTGCTGTTCTATGTTTCCTTAATATTAATGTAATCATGCCCAAGATGTAGTACCGAACACTTTCCCAAAAGAAATAATTATTGCATTTTAATCAATCGTTTTGTGCGCATCCTTTATCGAATATTCAACTAGATGTTTTTTATGTTCAATTCATTACACAACAATTAACACAATCACTGATAAACCGTTCACCAACGTTTTATAGGAACATACGGTACACGATTTTGTGAGTAGCAACTTTTTACACAATCTTGCTCTTTTCTCACTAATTCATTGATTTGATTTAAGATTGAAGATAATGCCAAAAACATTTAATTTAATCTTACCGTAATTGTCTTGTACCATTATTTGTTTTATATGCTCAATTTCTTGTTATTAGACTTATTCGATTATTCTTAACAGTAATTGTTTTATGTTCTGCCACGTTGATTGACATATTGAAATTATTGCAATTTCCCAGATTATTTCCATTCTATTGAATTATCTTCAGACATAAAGAATACAAAATTTTCACGCTGACCTTATCACGAATCACTAAGTGATGTTTATTATTATTGCTACACATGCACTCAAAATACTGTTAATTGAACATACCATACAGTTTCAAAGGCGGAAGCAGAATCAAACCACACAAATAGCAATACAGCTTTTTGCCTACTCTTTATATAGTACACGTAATCATCTAACACACTTGGTTATAGATTGTTAGCAGTTGTTGAGCTTTTGTTATTACCAGAACTATTATTCTTAGTACATTTCATTTTCCGTTTTGTTAATGAGTTACTGTACCGATTCCATGGCCACTTGTATATCATTACAAATTATTGTTATTGGTTAGTTGTCAATCTCTTAAACTTCTAGCCTTTTTACCGTGTAATATTTACTAAGAAGTGTACTATACAATACAATTCTCTTTTTTACTATCATAACACATAGCAATATGTATTTTAATTATAACATTGCTATAGTATTTGCTTGCGTTAAAACTTCATAAAATTCGATTTTGATTTCATTTTCTTTCCTTTCTTTTCTTTTTTCTCTCCGCGTTTCTTTCTCTCGTTTTCATCCCATTTCTTAACCTGTGTCAATTGTGCAATTGATGCGCGCCGACTCTGCATTGCAACATACTCAATCGAACGGCTATTTTAACGCCTAGACCGACGCTGAACGATCAAGAGCGGAAGCTGCCGCCTTGCAAGAAAAATTAGAGAAGAGTCAAGGCGAAGTCTATAGACTTAAAGCTAAGCTTGAAAACGCACAAGGTGAACAGGAAAGCTTGAAACAGGAAATGGAAAGAGGCCAGGCTGGTATACAACGAATTGTTAGTGAAAGAGATAAGGTAATTTCCTGTTTCTTTGTTTTGAATTTACACACTACATACCCTCACACGACTGGCTTTATGAAATACATTCCACACAATATTTGTTCTTATATTGGCATTTTATTAGGATATGCCATAGATGATAGTTTTCTATAGCTGACAAAATTATGCGCAAGTGTGTTTTCTGGAGACTGGGATGCTAATTCGTATAAGCTACGTAAAAAAATCCCTTTCCGAATTGCTTTCTATAACGCGGTATTGTTTCAACACAGACCTTGACGTATAGTGCACCTGTTACATTCGTTATTTTAAGTTTGTTATTTAAGCTCATGTACACATGCTAGCAAAAGCAATTCAATGAGACTCCTAATGCAACATTATATGTTTTGTAAGTTTCGTACAATAATACACACTTCAAACACGCTCACGAACGACAAGTAAGAGTGCGTATGAACCAAACAGGCATTAATATGGTCGAAGAGACTACATTGTAGATCGCTGCCAAATTTATTATATCACATCCGTCTTTTTAGCCAACACTTTCAACTAGTACCTTGATCACCTTGTACCATCATCATGTCCTACAATATAAATCGTATGAGTGTCGTATAGCAAACAATAGCAAGAACTAATCAACAATGTACTACACACATATTTTTCGTGATCATGGATTAAATAAGTAGTTAGCCGCGGCATTTCTTAACACGATAATTTTTTCAGTACGCATTTTTCTCCATACGGTGATGTCCGTTTCTAAAATTCTCATCTTGTCGCACATTATGAAAAAATATAATTACAAACAATGTCATCAAATTAATTATTGATCGTGTATAGCTCGGTATGCTCGAAGCCATATAATATTTTGATTGTTCTCCGTGATTTCTCAGTAACTGTTGAATATTCAAGACATAAATAAACCGTATTTTTTCTCTCGCTATTTACAAATTGAACCGCTAATTTCAGTGTTTTTTTGATAACACATTCGCTTAGCTCACCATGGGCGTGGCAACAAATTTTGATTTTGCCGAACCTCTATAACCATTGCAACTGACTATCCAGCTATGTGCATCTTATAATCTAACGAAACGTTAAGGCACAAAAAGAGAAACAGAGAGTGTGTGTGAGAGAGAAGAATGATTGAATGCAACCAAAATGCATGCAGCTAACTACTTATGAATCCATACTGTAAGTGTAAACACCTGCATATATTTGCCTACATATAAAATGTAACTAATGTCTAATTATAAGTACCTATCTAGAATATACAAATTACATGGCTGTATGTAAATATTGAATGATTGGTAGTTCAAATCTATCGCTCCTGCAGTACGTTATCACTCTACGCTTTGTAGTGTAAACTCTATAACTTTTTTTATTTCCGTCATTCAACTCGATATGTCTATGGTTGCTTGAAATGGCCTACAACTTAACGGCAATAAATGAAAACTATCCCTCAACTAACAGCCCTGTGTGCATCTCTGCCTGAATAAGGAAAGCAGCAATGCCTAGCTCCCATTCTCCACATCAAAACACTAACCGAACATTTATGGGAACTATTTCATCAATACGAATACATAATTTTGCTCGGCAGCTTAAATACCGAGAATCTCGATAGTTGTACAACACATTCTAAATTTTTTAACTATGTTGCCACACATCCAGGCATACACCGAGCTGGAAAAAATTCGCGAAGAACTTGAACGTACGCAGGCTACACTCGGGAAGTCGCAGCTCACTCAAGAGAAACTGCAAAACTCGCTCGACAAAGCACAAAACGAAATTGACCATCTACAGGAAAAACTGGACAAGAGTGGTGGCGAAACGCGTAGGGTAAGTTTGCTTACTGGACGTTTAATATCACCGAAAATTTAACTTATATGTAATGTTATCCTTTTCCACAGTTGCAACTCGAGAAAGAGAAAATCAACTATGAATTTGAGAACATTCAATCACAGTTGGATAAGTCGTTGGGTCAATCCTCGCGTATCCAGAAGGAGAAAGAAGCTGCACAAATGGACCTCGATCGCTATCGAGACAAGGCAGATAAACTACAGTCATCCCTTGCCCGCTTACAAAAGGAGCGTGATGTACTGTGTGATGAGTTGGAAAAATTGAAAGAAAAATCCGAATCTACCCAAAGTAATGCCCTCAAATATCAACGCGAACGCGACGCAATTCAAACTGAGCTTGAAGTGGTCAAAGAACGGTGGGAAAAGGCTCATCAAATTCACCAAAAGCTTCAGATGGAACGAGATGACGCCGTTACGGAAATCGATATATTAAAAGAAAAGTTGGACAAGGCGCTGTATGCTAGCCAGAAGCTAATCGATGAAAAAGAAACTTCTACCAAAGAGTTTGAAAAAATGCTGGAGAAGTACGATCGGGCACAAAATGAAATTTACCGGTTGCAGTCGCGTGTGGACACGGCCGAAGCCGATCGTAATCGGTTGGAGGTGGAAGCAGAACGTTCTGCTTTAGCGGCCTCGAAGGCACGCGAAGACTTGCGTAAAATTCAAGAAGAAACCACACGACTCCAAGAAGCCTGTGATCGTGCCGCAATGCAACTTGGTCGTTCGAAAGAACTCGAAGATAAGGCCAAGGAGGATGTAGACATGATTCGCGAGCGGTTGGACAAATGTCAAACAGATTTACGGCGGGCACAATCAGAAAAGGAAAATCAACAAGCTGAAGTAGAACGTTTGACATACGAATTGGATCGCTCGCACAATCTCTACACTAAGCAAACTGCATCGCTTGATTCAGCTCAGGAAGAGATCGCGCGCTATGGACTGGAGGTCGAAAAAATGCGCGAGCGCTACGAAAAGACGGCAGCCGAACTACGGCGACTGCAAGAGAATGAATCCTTCTCCCGCGAAGCTCGACGAATGAAGGACGAAAATGATAGACTACGCGAAAAGTACGATAAGGTCATAGTGGAACTAGAGAACTACCGTGGCAAATCACAGTACGAGCAGGAGACATTCGACAAAATGAAAGAGAAGTTTGAGGCACGAGAAAATGAGTGCCAAACGATGGAGCTCAAACTGCACGAAACCAGCCTGCAACTCGATCTCGCCAGGGCGGAAGTAACTAAGCTGATCTCTAATCAAGACAAACAGCGTGCAGATGCTGAACGAGCTCACATTGAATATGAAAAAATCCGAGACAAGCACGAAAAACTCATCAAAGAAGTTGAGCGGTTGCGGCAGAATCCACAATCCGCCATCAGTCCCGGTGCGTTGGCAGCTGCCAGTACGGTAAGCTTAACTGACAAAAACGAACTGGAGCGTTTGCGTGACCGTCTAGAGAAGGCACTACAAAGCCGTGACGCCACCGAAATGGAAGCAGGACGATTGGCTAAGGAGCTCGAGAAGGCACAGCTACATTTGACCAAACAGCAAGAAGTCTACGAGGCCACACGCATCGAGTTCGAGCGAATGTCTGCAGAACTGACTCGAGTACTTGAGCGGCTTGAAAAAGCTGAAGCCGAAAAGGAAACTCTTCGCCAATCGACGAAGATCTATGAAAAGCATCATCAGCAGCATGCCAGTAACCATCACGTCGAGCAGAGCCTGATGAAACTTGAGGCCGATAACAAGCAGCTGATGGCCGAACGCGATCAACTTGTCATGCAGCTGGAAAAGAGTCAAGATATGCTCATGAGCTTCCAACAGGAGCTTAACGCAGCTGAGTTGGAATTACAGCGGCAGTGTGAAGAAAATCGTCGGCTTAAGAGTTCACCGCAGCAGCCAGGAGCTGTTTCAACACCACCTCAACAGGCCCAAGCAGCGGCACAGGAAATTCAAAACTACAAAAAGGAGATCACGAAGCTGAAACAGATGCTCCAAGAGACGGGAGCTCGTGGGGATAATGAGCTGGAACAGTGGCGTAAAGTTGTTGAACAGGAGAAGAACCGAGCGGATCAAGCTGAAAAGGCAGCGATTGAATTGCAAAAGCGGATGCAGGTAGGATAAGATACTGATAATGTAATGGATAATGTATTGAAGTGACGGTACACCTTATCTCGAGTGAACTCGGAAACATATATTTTTAATACAACGTGAATTACATTCTAATGTAAACAAACGATTCTTTTCATGTCCCAGGTGATGGAGCAACAATTAAAACAACAACTGCTACAAATGACCAACATGCAGAAACAATTGCAACAGCAATCAACACAACAGCAGCAGCAGCAGCAGCAACAACAATCGCCGTCAAACAAAAAGGAACTAGAAAAGCTGCAAGAGGAACTTAAAGCAGCGGTCACCCATCGAGATCAATTCCAAAATCAGCTAGAGCTTTTGGTGCAAGAACTTGAAAAGAGCCAAGTAACTATTAACTAAAGAACAGTGCTGTGTGTCTAAACAGTAACATGATAATATTTTGTATATTTTTATAGACGGAAGCTTTGGATGCTACGAAAAAGACTCAGCAGCAGCAACAACAGGTTGGACAGCTCCAACAGCAGATTCAGCAATTACAACAACAATTGCAGCAAGCAACGCAAGCAGCTAATCAAAAGGTTGCGCAGAATGCAGGCGTGAGTGACGCAGAGCGAAAGCAGCTAGAAGCACAAATGAAGCAAATCGAGGACGCGACTCGGCTACTGGAAAGCGAAAGAAAAACATTTGAAGATCAGCGCAAAGCCATTGAAAACAAGCGTAAAGAATTGGAAGATAAGGAAAAGAATCTCATTGAATTCGATAAGCAGCTTAAGAAGCGCAAAGAACAAATGGACCAACTAGAAAAATCACTGCAAAAGGTACTATTGGTGACTTTAAGAACAGTTCACAAACCGTTGTTTCAATTTGATTATCTTATCTTGTCTGGTTTCAGGCCGGCGGAACTGCCGCTGCTGCTGGAGAATTGAACAAACAGTTAACAGAAACTCAGCAGATGTTAGACAAGTATGTTGATGTTATATCTATTTTTTCCTTCCCATTTTTATCTAAATTCTTGTTTAGTTTGATTTTATTCCCATATTCAAGCGTATACTAAAATCCCATTTCAAACTTCTGCATTCTTGTATTTGTTGTTTCATAATTCAGAGCATCGAAAGAACTGGAAGATGCCAAGGAAGAAGCCAAACGATCAGCTGCCGAAACTGAACGACTCTTACAATTGGTGCAAATGACACAAGAAGAACAGAATCAGAAAGAAAAAACAATAATGGATTTGCAGCAGTGAGTATCGATCTAAACCTCAAATAACGAACCGCTCACCAATTTTATAATTTATTTCTTTCCAGAGCCTTAAAAAATGCTCAAGCAAAGTTAAAAACAGCACAAGCACAGCCACAGGATGCGGGACCAGCAGGATTCCTCAAGAGCTTCTTCTAAAATGGGTTTCACTTTTCTGGTTCTGCTATTGGTGTATTTTAGTTCATTGTACACCATTGATTAATCATATTTGGATGCCATGAAATGATAAAAAACAACAATATCGCAAAAAGAGTACAACTACTAGTAGTAATTCCGTTTAGAGATGCTGAATAATTCAGGGTAGATTCCATGCAAACAACTTCATAAAATACGGTGAGTAGCTTTGCACAGTTGTGTTGAATGTTTGCTTGTTATATTGTAATTAATTTCGTTTCGAATGTGCAGTAACATTGTATAGAAACAAAACAAGGAATACAATCAGAAAACATTAATATGCTCTGTTAGTTTTACGCGTCACGGACGTCGGCAATTGTTCAGTTAAGTGATTAGTTATTTATCTCATTGAGAGTCAAACCAAATGCATATCTTCAAATTGAACGATACACAAAACAATAGCGTTTGCTTTTATGCGATGTAGTCACTACCAGCGAGTGATCAGTCTTTATTAAAAGCAATATTCTCACATGTTCGTTGAATCTACAGCAAGCCAAATGGAGGGACGGTTAAACTAAGCGACAAAAATTATACCACATGTGGCAACCACTTAAAGATATTTAGTGAAGCATGTGAACATTCGCTGCCATTTACTTTTAGAGAACATTGAAACAAAAAGGTTTTCGAGAACAACAAAGATCTATCTGCACCCTCCATTACTCCATTATATTACTGTGAAAGTTTACTGTGCATGTGCAATGAAAGTTCAGTGAAACATTAGAAGATGCAAAGGAATGCAACTAACCTATCATGACACTGAGTTAAAATATGAATACCAGAGAATGTTCTATTTCTCAGCCTATTTCTCTGAGGACCGTTAAAAGTATCACCTTCGAATGAAGCAGTATTTAATTTGATGATAATAGAATAGGAAGATAATACACTTGACTAAACAAAATCATAAGCGACCAGTTTTGAGTCACCGTAAATGTTGGATACGTAGTACCAACGTACCAAACATGCCAGTAAAATACAAACCAATCAGTTAAATAGTATTTTACGCACTTATATATTGAACGATACATTGAATAAGTAACAATGCATGTGAGCAAAACTACACACACGCAATAGACAATAATAGGATTCAAAGGCAAGTGTGTAATCGTTATTCAACCCGAATTGCATATATTCGTATTCGTCAACCCAACGAAAATGTCTAGTGTAATAACACTTTCATTTCATCCACTTCGTTACCTTATACTACACGAATGAACTAGAGCAAAGCTTGACTAGAAAAGCAGGACCAAATCGTTAGTAGGTCTTGCGCACCGCTATAACTAACTAACGTAAGCACGATAGTATTTCCTTAATTACCGTTGAACGTTCCCAATGTTAGTACACCCGTCGATTTGTGCAACTTCATTTCCTAAAATTATGTTTCATTTCATGATATGTTATTGTTTAAACAAATTACAATTATGTTTTGTAGCTATATTGAGTCAAAATAATACCTGCAGTACGAAAATGTGTATTTAGTGTATTAGGTGTTTTGTATAAATCGCTTATCAATCGAAATGTTGACCAAATTCAATTAACCCAATTTGCTCAGTGCTTCATTAGAGAAACTACACTGAATTCACACTTATACAAAACATTTGTTTATAATCTACCAAATATATAAGTTTCTAACATTGCAAACATTATTGTTTAGAACAGCAGTAAAAACAAAGAATTTACAGCTAGAAAGATATTATTATTTAAAGTATTTATCATTGGAAATGGCATAATATATTAGATAGAAATACGTACTGCAGATTTTATCTATCATCTTAAATTCTGTTAAAGTTTACCACTTTGCTAATTCAATTTTTCCCTGATTTGATTGTACATATAACTTTCATGTGCTCATAATAATGGCCAGATCGTCTATCTAGATTATCTTACTAATTGAATTTCTCGATTTTATATATTTATATATGATCGTTTTTGATTAGTTATATCGCACCTTTGCTTTACACACAAACAGGAGACCACAAAGAACGTTTCATACATGTACTACATTGCATCGCATACTTTATTTGCTATTACGCAGTGAAATATAGCACTTCTATTATAAAACCGACCTTTACGTCCTGACAGAATCATACCAGCATGTACATGTACATTTAGTGACTAAGGTCTGTAAACCATTGATGAAAAATGTGCTCGGGCTGTTGCTGCTCACTTAAGGACATTTGTGCTAAAGCTCAGATTGTCGAAAGCAAATGTAGAATAAGAAAATATCTCGAAACCTTGCTTTTATTTGCACCGTTTAGTTATGCACTACGTCTAAATATCTGCAAAACGTTTGCCTGAAATGTGTTCATACATGGATATATTTTTATCACTGCGTACCGTTACCAACCGCGATAATGTTAACCTTTTTAATGTTTGATGTGACGCTAAAACACTTCTAAATACAAAATTGATTCGAACTTACATTATTATATTTCTTCTCCATTACCGCTTCTATGACTCAACAAGTATACATACATTGCATGCAACATGATTAAATATGTATTATACATTAAATTTTTTGCCTTACTTGTTCAGTTTATTTATTTAAGAAACACTCATGTCGTATTCCCACAATCAAAACGCTTTATGAACATATTTTATAGAGATGTTTTCAAGTGCCCTAATGATATTTTCTTCCTTATAGTTTAAAAATTATTTCTCAATTATTCTTAATTAATCTTGTCTATCTTAATCTTGAGATTACTGTTTTTTATCCAATTTTGATATTAATTTTCAATTGAGTGTATGGATACATGTGCCAGTAAAAGCAGTTTGCTTACACAATATCTCTACGCTGATAAGGACTCGATTGTCGATTTTGCGTACGAGGAATCAAAATGAGCACATTATCGATCTTAATTTTCTGTAACACAAGATTTCAATGTATCTCCTCACGACGATTGGCTAACATTAAACATGCCGAAAAATGAACTACGAAAGTGAAACATCTAAGCTACGTAAATTCTTATTCCTGTTTTTCTTCTTATAACGTTCGACAGTTGTTTCCGGTTGTGGTCCGAATTGTCTGAGTACTGACTATCGATGGAATGTATGACTTACCCATAGCCGTTCCCATTGGCATTACTGAAAGAATGAAGGACGACGGTCCAGTCACGGTTCTAACTCGAATCGGATCTATTAATCAGTCGTTCATCGCCATCGGTATGAATTTAAACCCCTTATATTCATAACTTTCAACACTTTCAACGCCGCATCACCCAGTTATGGGAACCCCAGATGTTGAGCAGAGCTGAGTGATACTTGTTCTTAAACTTCTCTCTTTTGCAAGCGTTAAATGATCAGTCACCTGTTCAACTATTATTACCCTATTCCCACTATGGTTTACACAAGTAGTATGTGCAACGACAATCATATCTGTTGCTATTTCACTTAACAATAGTTTTCCACCATCATTTAGTAATGAAACGATTTTCCAGATATAATTTTGTCCGGCGTACAGTACAATGCCAGAAGAATGTCGGTATGTAATTGTATAAAACAAAACTAAAATACAGATTTTAAACTTATTCCAAGTCGAACTGTGATGTTACTGCAAACATGTTCATTGCACTAGAGGTTTTCTTTGTTCTTCTTCATTAAATTACCACCGCTCATCTCAATCATATCAGTTCGAAAATATCGTGAAGTATACAATACGAGATAGATTGCATGCGTAAAACCGTTCGTCTCTAAGATGCGTACATAAGTTGGTAGCTCGCCTGTTAGTTGTAAGGAGCTGGTCTCCAGAGAATGCTTTAAAATGTTAATAACTTTTCATTGCTGTTCAGCTATGGTATAATTGCAACTCAGAAATTTCATTGCAACTAAAGTTTGGTATAATTTGTTTAAGGTTTTGAATAAACATTTCACTTAATTCAATTGCGTATATCTAAGCATGTAGCAGAAAAAACATTACATTTCAGCGAAGCTACAAATGTTTGAACAGTTTGATAAATCTAATTACGAAATGTTGCGCTTGTCAATTTTAAAATATCTTCCTTCTTCTATGGCACTACAACCTCGAGATGACTCTTGGCCGACACACTCTGGCTTCCGTGACTTTTAATTTATCGTAGCAGGATAGTCAGTGCTGCGTAAGGGGAAACGATCTGGATGGGATTTTGGACCGGTCCTCGTGTATGAGACCGGTACCGTTACCACTTCACCACCGGGCCACTCTATTCTTAAACGATATTTGTGTTTCAAGTCAATGGCATGACGAACAAAACAACAGATTTACAATCTAGCAAAAAGGACCACTTATTACACACACATTCACAGATTGAACGTCTCATAGTTTTGTCACCTACGACTCGAGCACTTGAAGATTAGTACATGAGTACTGCACTTAACGGTTACCCGTCTCTCGAATATTTCTATCGCTACGATTGCAATCTCTATAACTTTTACTATTCCTAACTGTTAATAATACTGCTTTCGATGTACTACCATCACTGTTACTATTGATACCATGCACAGAAACTATGACTAACGTCAACACATCAACAGCTGCTCATTGAACTAACAATTATGATACTGTAATGCAAACAAGGGCAACCTCATCTAATACTCCTATCTTTGCACTAGAATTAGTTATAGTTCGAAACGGGACGTACGTAGTTGGAACCACGTGAACAAAAGTTAGAGAAATTTTCGTTACAAATAGAAATCTGCAACACCACCAACGGATGATTGAGCTAAGGTTTGATTTATGGTGTGAAAGCTTATGGTTGCTTTTGTAATTTAGTTTAGGTATTGCTTCCTCTAGTACGATAGTGAACTATGTGGTGTACGAAAATAAATGGCACAAGAATTCAGATGACTAACAAAATATTATGTAATTGATTGTAGCTCCCTGTATGAGGCAGATAGAATTAAATAGCAATTCAGACAGTTATAGGTCTAACCGCAGTTGCGCAATGTTGCAATCGACTATTATAAAGCGCTACTAAAACTACTGCAGCATACAAATATAAAATAAACCTCTAAATACACGAATCGTTGCGCGAGTGCTTTTCTCATTTACATATCTTGAAAATTATTCAGCACAGTAATATGTAAACAAAGCCACAACCCATCAGTAAAGAAAAAAAAAACAAAAGTTAATACTACATATGGCGTAAGCGAAGCCATGCAAATCGGTATTTATTTTAATAACATAAATACGAAACTGGCGAAACACAAACATGGCTATAGTAGTACATATATCGGCAATTATACGAAAATATAATGCGAAACATAGTATAAATATTGCGCTAGATTAGTCCCCTTAAAGAGATATAATATTCATGAATACCATAATTATTATGCTAATTTATCAAACTAGTCATAATTTATGATCAGACGAGATGTGTAGGATAACGACAAATATGAAAACCGTTATAAATATCTACCTAATAAACAGACATAATCACGTTAATATAAAATACATCAATATAATGTATAGCTTAGTACAACATAACAAATTCGAAAAAAGGCAACAGTATGGTGAATTATCTCAGTCAATGAGATAGTACATTTTTGAAAACGAACAACATTATACAAAAGCTTATAGTTCAAAGAGAGATGTTTGTCAAAAGATAACCTTTAAGAGCAAGCGAGGAACTTGCTGTAATAATTTATGTATCGCTGAATTCGACAACGGTCGAGCCGACATTCGTATAGAGCTGATTTAAACACACAACAAAGACAAATGTGGCGATTGCGAAAAAACCTGGTTAATATTCACACTTTGTTACATGTTATTGTATGAAATTATCAAAACAACAACAAACAACAACAATCTCGACCCTAAACATTATGTGTGCAAACATAGTTATATGAAATAAAAACTGTTGAATGCGTAATGTCAACAAAACAATCATTACCGTCTTATGAGTGATACTTTGCTACGGAATGCGTCAGGATGTTTTTTTTTCAAATTTATTTTCAAAGCAACAGCCAGAAAGTATATACAGTCGGTTTCCGACATACGCGGATATTAGTTAGAATATCGTTTGACACAATGTTTATGCCGCGAATTAAAGGATCAATTATGAATATCTTACGTTTATTTTGACAATTCTAAGACAAATTATCAATATTCCTATTAAACTGAAGTTATGAAATGCAATAACTTAACAAAACTTTACGAAAAGTAATTTTTAAAATGAAAACAATTAACGGCTTTTACGAATTGTTTGGAAATTGATAAATTTCATATTGAAGTCCATACAAAAAATAAGAACTGTCAAATTTTAAAATCCGCGTATCTCCGAATCCGCGTATGTCGAGAACCGCGTAAGTCGGAAATTTACTGTAATAGCTAAAGGATAGTTTAAATAAACATATTAAACCATTTTTACTTCCCGTAAGAGGGAAGACTCAGCGCTCTCTTCTGATCGCTGATTACACAGCGTTCCGCGTTATCTTCCAAGCCCAATTCGCACATCGTTGAACACGCTTTTTGGTGCGCAGACCAGCAAACCCGAAAACAAAACACTGAGTTGTTTTCTGAGTAGTATTTCTGTAGATAATATGTTTTATGTCTGCGGACAATAGTAAAAACAAACACTATTACTATCACAGATGTAGCACTCAATGCGGCGAGAGAGCGCTTACATCCCCGTCATGCAGTGTTGGCCGCCCGATCGTGACTAATCGTGAGCTCATCCTTCGGTGACAGTATCCAATGACACACGTGGAGTCTTGAAAGAACGAAACCTTCTCTCCACAACGAATTATATAGAACTTTTATAGTGCCAGTACTCACATACGCCTCTGAGACATGAACTATGTCCAGGGCTGACGAAAACCTCCTAGCTGCGTTCGTGAGAAACATTTTCAGAAGATTTTTTTGATGACCTCGCTATCGCGCAACGATTTAGACTCGCCAATCTCCGGTGCGTTGGTCATGTCATGCAAATGACCCCGGACGATCCAGCCCGTAAAGTCCTTTGAGGCCGTTCACATGGACAGAGGAGGCGTGGTATGCGCAAATTGAGGTGAAGCGATGGCGTTGATGTGTCCGTCACGAAGGCCGGGATAATGGTTTGGCAGATGAAGGCGCTCGATCGTGAGTTGTTTAAAGGAATCCTGAAGCAAGCCAACATCGCAAGGCGGTTGTAGCGCCCGATATTTCTCCTTCTTTTGGCGTAACGACCGACCTACTCGGCCATGCTGGCCATTTCTGGCTTACATGACTTATTGATACTATGTAGTTGGATAGCAAGTCCTCACTACGGGGAAATGGACCGGATGGTATCCGTACCCCGGTCCTGCTGTTTAAGACCGGGGTCACTATTTCCTCTAAGACCGAAGCTTGACCGAAAGTGAAGGGAACGTCACCAGGATAAAAAAAATTGTTAGCGTACCATTCCAGTCATCGTTAAAAAAAATTCCTAAGAAAAAATTCAAAATTTTGTCCATAACTTCCTGAGAGTAATTACTCGGAATATCGTTTATATGAACCTCTTCTTCTATAACACTACAACCGACATTTATCTTCGTAATAGGGCAGAGCAGAGAATAGATCACGTAATATTTTCCGGGTTGCAAACCTAGTGAAGGACCATTGCACCCGTTCTATACGAATCAATGTAGATTTTTGCCAACGGAGACCAAGTCAGCGAGCAGTACTCCAGCAATGTCCTAACCTCCGAGCAAAACAGATACTGCTACCGGCTACAGAATGGGTACAGGAATCGGAAAAGCCAAGAGCCACACGCTTCAGAACACCAAGAGTCCTCCTAGCCCTCCTGCCTATGAAGTAAATTTTGTTGGTTAAGTTGTGGTCCGTGTCAAGCCAAACATCCAAGTCCTTAATTACCTAATTTCGGTAGACTTCAATTTGGTCAAGGAAATTGAGATATACAAAAGACGAGCGGATAATTGTAATTACATTTACATAAGGAGAGACAGTTCAAATTACTCCTTGTTCGTGGTGTAAACGAACAAGGATAGATTGAAGAGCAGCACGCTCAGAAGGAGAAAAATAGGATGGAAAATATTCAAGTCGTCAGCATAAAGAAAGCATAAGAAAATAATCGGAAGGCAGGACAGTGCAAATATAGATGGTAAGCCTGCACCGGCAGAGACGAGAGAAGAAGGATGACTTGAAACTTACTTTTCTATAGAAAGGAACGGAATTAAGGAAATGAGGAGATAAGACGGAGTAATTTGGAGAAGAATAATAAGTTGGGAATACGATCAAAGGTGGTTCTACAGTCATTGTAAACGACATCGGCTCAAAGGCCGAGGCGAAAACGGGGCCGAACTGCAAACGGTAGAACCGGGGATCTGTAAAAAATATATCTTGTATCTATAAATCGTGATCTGTAAAATATATCTTGTGGTTAAAGTACTATAGAAAAAGAAGCTGGTGATTGTAAGCTGAACGCCCAGTGGATGAGAGCAACTGCTGATGAAAAGCTTGGCAAAGAGCACGAAGAGCACAAAGAGATAGCTGCCTGTATAATTTTCGTGAACCGCGTCTACCCCTTCATCCACAATGTTGGAGCAGTCTAGGGAAGACCAGTCAGTAACGGAGATTATTTGAGTAAATCTAGTTTACGTACGGTAGTTAAATTCGCGGTTCTGAACATTTTTGGTAAACGAGTTTTGTAGTAACGAATAATATGAAAGATTAAGCAAATTTATTGACGAAATCTAAGTCTAACAGCCTGCCAGCAGAGTTAACAATATCTGATTTTTACCTGAGGTTACATTTATTTAAACCGTGCATAAAATAGCAAGAGGGTGTGATTTTTAGGAGTTGAACATTTTTAAACCAATCTCAAATGGGCGACGGCAACGCACTATTATCGATGTCGATACCGTTACCGATACATCTACCTGGTTACATCTATTGACAACCAGGTTCAAAATAACCAAGTATTCGTTACCGGCAATGACGGATTCATCTATGGACAACCGCTAGGGGCCTTGATGGTCAGAGAGTCTTAGTAGACAAATGAAGACAAAGCTAAGAATGCCCAAGATTTCCCAAAGAATGCCAAACATTTCCAGGAATACTTAATACAAATGAGCACTCCCTCCTCACTCCCACATTCAAGGGTGCCTCGAAGATCAATGAAGATTCGGATGTAATAAATTAATATGTAGAAGGACGCGCGGAACGAATACAATTGTTGAACGCGATATGCGACATGTCAGGATCAGCTGATGCAGCAGTCATCTCAGTCGGTTGAAACTCGCAAGTTCTACAGGATGTTAATGCGCTATGTGTCGCAATGATATCCTGTCGAACGAGCGAAGCGTGATCAACAGGTGGAAGTACTACTGTACAGGACAGATACCTGAAAGGAGCAGATGCTGAAGATACTTGCCAGGAAAGCAGAGAGCAGCACCACAACAGTCAGCATGACAATCGGGAAGTCCATCAGTCCGCCATCCCTAGAGGAAGTTCAAGATGGGGCCGGATAAGTGTTGGAAGCGTTACGCAGTCGGACACTCACGTGCGCTCTCCGCGAGAGTGTGTTCTCATCGGTTGATGAGCAAGAGTGCCCGACGTCGATCGGTACCTAGGAGATGCGTGTAAAAGATAAGGCTGATTACGATTCGAGATAGCGCGATAGATAGAGCAAGCTCCTAGTTCCTCCGACACACCCAGTGCACAAAAAGGACGACAGACTGGACTGTGCTAATTTTCGGGCCATCTCAATTCTGTTTGCCGTCCTGTCCCGAAATAAGGTCCTGTCCCGAATACTCTTCTGCAGACTCGCGACCCATGTCACAATTTTCGTCGGAAGCAATCATGCTGATTTTGTTGAGGGAAATCCACCACCGACCAAATCTTCACTCTACGGATGATCCTCCAGAAGTGCCGGGAGCACCAAATTACTTTGCTCCACCTGTCCATCGACTTCAAGGCGTCCTACGACACCATAGATCACCAGCGAAATCCGAAGCCGTATTGTTCAGGGGAATCGTGCCTATTATGGGCTCCGAAAACTCCTGACATCCAGAAGACTCCAGAAGCCCACGAAATGCACCATGTATATCACACTAATACGTCCGGTAGTCCTCTTAGGACACGAGTCTTGGACTATGTTGGCGGAGGACGCCAATGCGCTCGTCATTTTCGAACGGCGAGTGCTAAGGACTATCTTTGGTGGTGTGTGGCGAAGAAAAATGAAAAACGAGCTAGCTGAACTGTTTGGCGGTTCGCATCGACGGTGGTCAAAGCCAGAAGGATACGTTGGTAGGGGCAGGTGATGAGGATGCCGGACTCATGTCCCACCAAGAAGGTGCTCGTCAGCGGCCCGTTCGGCTCGAGGCGTAGAGGAACACAGCGAGCTCATTGTTTGAATCAAGTGGATGGAGGAATGCAGCCCGCGATCGAGTTTCCTGGAAGCAGATGTTAGAAGAGAGATGCATCTCGCGACCCGTTGGAGACCGATAAACTACAATAAAAATGTCAATATAAGCAGAGGCGATCCAACATATGTTCTAAGTAAACGGCCACCAAGAGTTCCTCCGGTTAAAGAAAGCTCCGCAGTTCAGAAACTAAAAGCAATTAGCTTTTCCATCAGACGCATTGAAAGCCATGTGAAGATGACTTATTGTTCACGGGCCCGAGTGTCCTTTGACGTAGAGAGAGCGAAGCGCGATCGTCATCTCCTGCCCAGTCGAGATCCAGCATCGGAACAAGGAACAACCGTGATGGTGCGGGACGCTAACACGCATTGATAATAATTAGTGTATTCTTTGTATAAAGTTTACAGTGAATCACTGTGCTTTATTTCACATAATATCGTAACACTTATCAAGAAAATTATTGCAACTGATAAAATGATGCCAATCAAAGTTCTTACCTAAACGGTAGCCAAGACTTCATGTCTACACAGAACAACATCCATGCAATTATAAATGCTATCTTCTT
Source organism: Anopheles minimus (assembly GCA_000349025.1). Classification (NCBI taxonomy): domain Eukaryota; kingdom Metazoa; phylum Arthropoda; class Insecta; order Diptera; family Culicidae; genus Anopheles; species Anopheles minimus. The sequence goes on along the minus strand of KB663722.1, from coordinate 155,094 downwards.
TTTACATAGTGGCTATGGCAGGGTTTGTTCACAACACTTTTGCACTTACCTTACTTTAATTTTTAACGGAACGCGGAAATAAAATTGTTTCAACACTCCAATCAAAATTGTCGAAAGTACCGTGTTCCTCTCGAACGAATCGAACGATATGTATACACCCTGGTTACGATGTTCGAAACTGTTTGACAGCTGCAAACGCCAATTGACGTTGGGCTTGCCATTGCGATAAGAAGAAGCTAAAGAATATTCATGTATGCTAAACTGTGTTTGCAAAAAAGTCAGACAAAATACGCTTTTATCGGTGGCTTCGGCTTACGTTGCATATCAAAAACGCTACTTACTTCGTTGAGCTACTGCATTCGTATCAATTACTGTCCGAAAAGAGTTATTATGTGTAGCTTTCGACGAAGGAACGATGGAACATTAGCTATGCATAACAGCGGTTATGAATAGAGATTCTGTCGCATCTGCAACTATCGGCTGGAAACTCTTTTAGCATCACTAGCGTGCGAGAAGACTGAACAATACATACATCCGTGGTGATGTAAAACAGTGGTGTGGATTAAAGCAATGGATAAAAGTAAATCACCTGTACGCCGTGCTAAACGTCAATCTAAAGTGGTTGAAGAAAATTTCTGGGACTGCAGCGTCTGTACTTATCGCAATACTGCTGAAGCTTTCAAGTGTTTGATGTGCGACGTGAGAAAAGGTACTCCGCATCAATAGGAAAACGTTGTTCCACAAATGATTGTAGCAGTGGGCATATGGTCAGTCCTTTGCCGCCAGCATCGTCACCGACACATCTCGTGCTTGAAGTGATTGGTGCTACAAACGCATCAAAGCAGCAAAGGCACTACACCAACTGATACTAAATATTTCCCATTCCTTCAACCATTTGTGCGCTGGACGTAGACATTCTGCAGAGTGGGGATGCATTATAATTAATTTCAGTTTACTCCGTTCCAGGCACTTCCACGCGAAAGCCGCGATTAAATTCTGCTCTTGCTGCGCAACAGGCAGCAACGCAAGCTTTTCCCGGTGCGTCAGGTGGGTCACAGACCGGATCGAACGTGAAATCTCCTGGCGGCACAAAAGCACTTCGGAGCAAAGGCAAGCGTTCAAAGCATCCGGCCAGATTAAAAAATATTGATCGTTCCAGCGGACAAACGCGTGAGGTGACCGTCAATTCGGTTACGGTGGTCATTACTGAATATAAGCCAAAGCCCTCCGTTAGTCGGCATGATTCGAGTGAAAGTTTTAGTGAGAGTAACGATTCTAGAAGCTAAGCGTACTACCAGTGTACCTCATGCTGCTTTCTTAGGTAATATTTGCAGATAGAATGTTAAAGTCTTAAAGTTACACATAAAGATTTATGTGAACAATACGATAAGTTTGCTCTAAAAAATGTATCGCAATTGGTGAGGATATGTTAATTAGGATTTAAACTCATGTTTTGTGCATAATACAATCGTTTTCTTAGGAAGCATGCTTTCTATAGTGGAGGTATTGTTTTATTTTAAATGCTTCCGGACAATTTTTCGGTATTCAGCACCTCCCTCACCACCTGTTTGAAATCAGCTCCCATGCAAAGGAAATACAAGATTTACGTTAGCTATGGACTAGCCGATATATGTGGTGAGAAATGGTATTTATCCTTTACAATTTAAATTAGTAAGGTATTAAACAAAAAATTATCCTTTTCTATTACGTTAGCAAAATTCAACCCTTAAGTCTTTATTACTACTGAAACACAATGGAAGCCATGTGTATGAGGGCAGCAAGTGAAAAACAAATCATAAAGGTCGATTGAAGTTCATCGTATTCAAACTATCTTGATGTCTTGGTTTGCAAATGAAGAAAATATTGTTTAAGCTTAGGTTTGTAACTTTCTAAGCTTCACTTTATCGAAACAGGTGCAGAGATAAATAAGTTGTAACATTGCAAAACAACGTACACTTTGTGTGTTTTTGCTTGTAATGTAAAAATAGTATTTCATAGCATAACAGAAATCTGCAAAACTGCCAGTTTCCAACTACGTAACAAATGTTCATAACTTCATCACGTACACGGAAGGACGAATGATATTGTAAATGAATAAACGTAATAATATAATATTGCAATAACTCTATCCCGTTGATGCAGGTAGTATGTTTACTTATCTAACACTACATTAGACACAACACAAAGTATTCATTACAATTTGAAACAGAGACGATCTTTCGGAAGATTAAAAACTGTGTTCGTAATATTATAATTTTGTTTTACATGTTGAAATGAGACATTATACTATGTTTTTTTTTTATTTATGCAGTAATGTTTATGGCATCTCCTATAACTGATTAGAAGTTAATCTAGTATCTATAATTTTTCATGAAGAAGAAAATTTAATTTGATTGTTAAAAGTCGTATTGTCAATTGTATTTGTGGTAATATATTGCTCCTATTTAGAAGTATAAAAACTGATGTAGTTTTTTCTCATCTCATCTGATGGAGAGTGTCATAAGAAGAATAAATTGCGTATAACAATAATAATTTTATTAGATGTAAAAATGTAGCATATAAATTCGAAACTGTATTAATGTAACTAAACAACTGAACGGCAATCTGCCTCCTTATAACTACACGGTTTGGTGTAGGCATGAAAATTCTGGCTTACTTGGATGTACACGCATAACAGTCATGCTTTCGGCGGTACGGTCGTGATGAAATTTTGGAGCAGTTTTATTTTCGTCTGTAAGACTTGCGTCGTTAGACAACCGGTCCGATCAATTTATTCACCATACTAAACTTGGTGTGTAGATATTTCGAAATGTATGACGGCACGATCCTCTTCGCACTTCAGGACCGGGGCTCAAATCGCATCCGAACCCCTACAATGAAGACTGACTTTTCAACTAGGAGATATCAATAAATCCCAAAAGCCATGACTGAATAGGTCAAATGCTATATAGGTCTATTTGGCAACAAGAATGGTCGTTACGCTTGTAACGAGCCAGAATTATGGTCAGTTTTCCACAATCTCGATGAGATAGAATATTCGTTAAGCTCGAAAAGCTCTGTACAGCTATGCTTCGAATTTTTTTATATTTATATTTACTGTATCTATTGTTTCAATACATCATCAACTCAAACAACTTCTATTGTGTATTTATCATAATGGAAGAAAAATGTCTCACATAACGTTTCATAGCCTCCCCAAGTAACGAATTCAAAATTTCAAGCGCGCTTCGCACCGCAATCATATAAACTTTTGTAAAAACGAGCATTCATGGTTTATCCGGGATGTGCATGAAACCGGTATCTAGCAGTTTCGAAAATTCGTGGATAAACAACGTTCGGTTGTTGTTCCATATGGCAAGTGCACTATCTGTACGTGCAAGTCGGGGCACGAAAAATATCATCCAAATGTAATATCGCTACGTTTAACAATTTGTTTTACTTTTCCCTTCTATTATGCTTGTTAAGCGTAACAAGACATAATAGTTATGATGTCTCTCTATATCGATATGGGATTCATGTTTATTAATTTTTCATCCACATTTAGTGCGATACTAATACAATTTTCCACGAATAATCTGCATCCCACGAGATAATTTAAAATAACACAATGATCTAATAAAGAAATAGTTATTTCAACGAAAAAACGCACATATATTAGAGAAATGTAAAAACATTCCTGAGAGATCCCGAGAATAAGGGCAAACAATAGAAATGGAAAGGGCACGCCGATTACGTAGGTGGACCATACCCTTCCTGGGAGCCACTCTCAAAAAGAGACGTTGAAGACGTTGACGGGCGAAAGATCGGTCAAGAAACAGAGCGCAAATAGTAGTCGCTCGATGGATACTTAGAACTCGAACACTATAGGCGCGTAGCGCCAAGCAGGAAACTGAAAGAGAAACCTCGTTTGGTCGCGGGAGTACCTAGCGATCTGTGTAGATTGTGACTGCAGGTTGGAAACTAAGCGAAACGTACAATATTACCTAGCTGCACATATCAAAGGAATTTCATGGCAAAGCGAGCCATAGACAAGCAAGTGGACGATCGCCGAAGACCCATTTCGTCCGTTCGGACCTGTCATGGGCCCTTGTTTAGGGTCGTATCGTTTGGCACACAACGTTAGGCCAGTGTTCCAGTCACGGGGGTGAGCTTAAAAGTGCCGTATCCTTAAAGCGTGGTCCGGCACAACGCGAGCTCCGCAATGCAGCAACAGCACCACAGCGGTCCGCTCCCCTGGACGGGTTTGTTGGGCTGTGGAAGGCTTCGGATTTGAATACAGCAAAGCACCACACACTAGGAACCGAATGTGTCTGGACACGTACACAGAACGTGCACGGGCCCTGTACGCACACGCAGGTACCAGTGTGCTGGCGAAGGAAGAGCGCACACAGAATTTCATAAATGACAAGTTTTGCTTTAGAAATTTTAGCTGCCAAAGAGCTGAAGCAGGAAAGACAGCAGGATAGCAGAAGAGAGGAAGGCGGGTGCGCCGCGACGCCGTGCCTGTCCACTAGCTTCTGCGCCGGAAACCCCCACGGACGAAAACCCGGTACTTTCTGGGCCGAACACTGCGCAGTAAGTAGCGAGAAACTCGAATTCGCTTCTTTCTGGTTCGTGCGAGGTACAGTCGCCGCATTCAACCCCGATTGCACGCACGGCTGCGGGATTCGTTCGACTGGCCAGCATCGGTGGGTACTACGACTGTACATTACTGCATCTATGGTGCTGCTTTGAAAATAACGTCAATTTTTAAAGGAATCTACATTAAAGTTCTGGATGAGAAGAGAGCTCGAAACGCGACGGCCTGTGTGTGAGCCTGAACCTGAAGCCCATCATCCCGTCGGAGGGAGCGGAACCATCCATGCACGAGGGAGGCTGCGTGCGTGTGACTGCGACGACGAATGGCTCCTGTTGTGTGTCCCGTCGAAGAACGCGAAACGAAGCCGGCTATGGCTATGGAAGAGGAACCGAACGTGGCGCACATAGCCCCAACGCAACGACGCTGGACTTCTGTCTCCGTCTCTCACGCTTCCAGCGTCCGAACCATGTGCATGCGAACACGCGTATGTATGCTTACGCTAGATGGCATAGAGGAAATGGGACGGCGAATGTACTGAGCTAGAACGACGAAAGAGCACTACCAAAGCTCCCTTGGATCCTTGGCCAGCCAGGGAGCGAGAGTGCAGTTTTGCCAAACGCTTTTCCAGTAGGCTGTTACAATCTGGCTTTAAAGTATATGTTGCTAATGCCACATTTTATACCAACGTGGATTTAGCATGGAAATTTCAACGTATGATTCATTTTTCGATTTTACTGAATTTTGAGGAAAGCGATGATGAATGTTGAATTCGCAAAATGTGGAATATATGCGCTATATGTTTGAACTTTGACGACTGGAGTAGAACAAAAGGCCAGTGACACCCATGTCCAAAATCTTGTTAGGACTAATTCAATCACAATTGACCAAATGTTTTACGATTGTGGGAAAACGAAAACGCACATAGTTCACATTACTCACACTAAAGGCACGTGACAAAATGAGATAACAATTGTAAATCCGCCGTTCTCATACAGAGAGCATTCCCAGTTTAATGTTAAAATAGCATGTCTAGTTTTAGTTGACGAGCTTCCAACCGATGGTATCCTAACATACTTGAAAAGATATCTAACTCAGTATTTTCGTTCAACGAGAAACGGACTAGCCCTGCTAAGTGAAGAGCTCGAGCACAATACCAAAATGCGATGTTGCGAATAGAGATTGAGGTTCATCATTATTTGGATACATTATGCATTGTTGACCAATGTGCTGATCGTAGGATTCGTGTTTGTCGATCACAGATACCGATCGCTTCTGTTTACGTTGCTGTTCGAAGGTTCTCAGCTTCCTATGTCCTTGTTCTAGTTGTCGGTGAAAACTGATGAAACGGGAATCAGCTATTTTCATTAGGAAAGCGTACTGAATCTGTCGAGTCACTTTATCTTCACAATACCTTGTTATATGTATCAGACCTTCTCAGACTACTTCGTTGTGAGTTTAGCCGCTGCGAACCATCAGGTTTGTAACGTTTAACAATTTCATGATTTTTATGACTTTGTTCTTCAGTTTGTGAGGATAGACCAGTATTTGTTTATAATAACATTAAAACTAATAATTGGGTAGGTTCAAAGATAGTAGTACCGATCCGGACTTTTACCGTACACCTCGGATTTACTATATGCCAGAAATGGAAGACTACGCACTGCCAAAAAGGAGCGGTTCCACACGGCAGGAACGAGGGTCGAATCCCACCCGGGCCATCGTTCAACGCCATGTAAAAATTGTAATGGTTATCTTGGGGCCGATTTCAAAACTTATATGGGGTTTTGCATGGAGAATCACAATAGCCGTCACCCGTATATGAGTGATGCGGCGTTGAACGTGTCTAATAAGCCATTATATAGGCGGTCCGATGGCCGAGGAGATAAGCGGCGCCGGTCGTAAAAGGCAGGACCAGGGTTCAAATCCCATCCGGACCGTTCCCCCGTAGTGAGGACTGACTATCCAACTACGTGGTATTAGTAAGTCTCGTAAGCCAGAAATGGCAGGCATGACCGAGTAGGTCATTAGCCCAAGAAGAAGCCATTATATAATGGTATGATCAAACGTGTCGTTAAAACAACAAGACCAATTGGGCCTTAGAGAAGAATCATAGCAAAGCTTTAAAACAACCCAATCTAAAGAAAGATATAAGAATTCTACCATTCATCAAGGGAATCAGATCCAAAGCATGATAAACACGAGAAAACTACCATGGAATGTTCAGGAATGGATAGTCATCCAAGCATTGTTAAGAATGACTGACATCATATCCTGTTTGCTAGACATCGTGATTCATTCAAAACGGACACCTCAAAGCAACTTACTTGCCAGGTTGGTTGCGTCCGAGATATTCCACAGTGCGCAACGCATACCACGCACATTCACACATGGTTCATGCGGTGTGACCCAAATCCTCCTTTCCTTCTAGTGTAAAGAAATTTGCAGTGATCCATAAGACCGTAAGACTAAAAGGCATTTTTATGTATTTGCGTGTTGCAGAATATCCTGTAATGTTTAATCCACGGTGTGAGCTTGCAAGATGCCTTTAAAAGTACGTACAGCAGCATCTACTTTAAAACCAAATTGAAGCTAAAACTGCACTCTCGCTCTCTGGTTGGCCAAGGATCCAAGGGAGCCTTGGTAGTGCTCTTTCGTCGTTCTAGCTCAGTACATTCGCCGTCCCATTTCCTCTATGCCATCTAGCGTAAGCATACATACGCGTGTTCGCATGCACATGGTTCGGACGCTGGAAGTGTGAGAGACGGAGACAGAAGTCCAGCGTCGTTGCGTTGGGGCTATGTGCGCCACGTTCGGTTCCTCTTCCATAGCCATAGCCGGCTTCGTTTCGCGTTCTTCGACGGGACACACAACAGGAGCCATTCGTCGTCGCAGTCACACGCACGCAGCCTCCCTCGTGCATGGATGGTTCCGCTCCCTCCGACGGGATGATGGGCTTCAGGTTCAGGCTCACACACAGGCCGTCGCGTTTCGAGCTCTCTTCTCATCCAGAACTTTAATGTAGATTCCTTTAAAAATTGACGTTATTTTCAAAGCAGCACCATAGATGCAGTAATGTACAGTCGTAGTACCCACCGATGCTGGCCAGTCGAACGAATCCCGCAGCCGTGCGTGCAATCGGGGTTGAATGCGGCGACTGTACCTCGCACGAACCAGAAAGAAGCGAATTCGAGTTTCTCGCTACTTACTGCGCAGTGTTCGGCCCAGAAAGTACCGGGTTTTCGTCCGTGGGGGTTTCCGGCGCAGAAGCTAGTGGACAGGCACGGCGTCGCGGCGCACCCGCCTTCCTCTCTTCTGCTCTCCTGCTGTCTTTCCTGCTTCAGCTCTTTGGCAGCTAAAATTTCTAAAGCAAAACTTGTCATTTATGAAATTCTGTGTGCGCTCTTCCTTCGCCAGCACACTGGTACCTGCGTGTGCGTACAGGGCCCGTGCACGTTCTGTGTACGTGTCCAGACACATTCGGTTCCTAGTGTGTGGTGCTTTGCTGTATTCAAATCCGAAGCCTTCCACAGCCCAACAAACCCGTCCAGGGGAGCGGACCGCTGTGGTGCTGTTGCTGCATTGCGGAGCTCGCGTTGTGCCGGACCACGCTTTAAGGATACGGCACTTTTAAGCTCACCCCCGTGACTGGAACACTGGCCTAACGTTGTGTGCCAAACGATACAACCCTAAACAAGTGCCCATGACAGGTCCGAACGGACGAAATGGGTCTTCGGCGATCGTCCACTTGCTTGTCTATGGCTCGCTTTGCCATGAAATTCCTTTGATATGTGCAGCTAGGTAATATTGTACGTTTCGCTTAGTTTCCAACCTGCAGTCACAATCTACACAGATCGCTAGGTACTCCCGCGACCAAACGAGGTTTCTCTTTCAGTTTCCTGCTTGGCGCTACGCGCCTGTAGTGTTCGAGTTCTAAGTATCCATCGAGCAACTACTATTTGCGCTCTGTTTCTTGAACGATCTTTCGCCCGTCAACGTCTTCCACGTCTCTTGTTGAGGGTGGCTCCCAGGAAGGGTCTGGTCCACCTACGTAATCGGCGTGCCCTTTCCATTTCTATTGTTTGCCCTTATTCTCGGTTTCTCTAAGGAATGTTTTTCCATTTCTCCTTTGCATTCCATTTTCTTTTGATTGCATTTTTCTTTCCAGCTCTAGGCTTTCTTTTTGCTTTTTTTGTCTTGTTTCAAGTCTGGACGAAATATGGCAAACACTATTTTTACATTTTTTTCTTCTACAAAGAGCAACGGGAACGTCGCTTTTGCTTCTACCATGGAGTTTTGCAGCATTATTTGTACTATGTTGATTACGTTTGTATCTCGTTGCTCGTTTGAAGCAGTTAAATATATGAGCATTATGTTTTTTGTTATAAAATTATGTATGTAATGTATTACAAATGATGAAGTTTTCTGATTTCATTTAATATAATTAAAACATATCAATGTGAAATTTTCAAATATGTCCTACCTAGTACTATGTTCAAACACATGAAATAAAACAGACAGAAAATAAAGCATAAAAGAGAAAACGATTCGAACGAACTGATTCTCTGTAGGGTTCGTGCACACCATTCCAGCACTGCCATGTATGGATGTGTGTGAACATTTTCCAGGAATTGGTTTTAGACCCGAATCTTCCCAAAAACTGTAGCGTTGCGTTTTGATTGATTTTGGTACTGTTTCTTTGCGGGCTTACTTGTTATTATCTTGTTTCATTTTCGTTTCATGTTCCATGTTTCATGTTTTTTACGTTTTTATTTTCTCATGTTTTCGTCATGTTTCTGTTTCTTATATTTCATCTGCGATGATTTCTGAATGTTTTAAACTGTAACTGGGCGTTACGTTCAACAAAATGCTAAATGCACAATGTTAGTTTTTTTATTTGTGCAAAGTAGTTTACATGTTTATGTAGTTTATGTTTAATTATAATTCAACATTTTCGTAGCGTTCGGTAGTGAAATCTGACATCGGACAATTTGGATGTTGTTTTAATTTTTCCCTTTTTCATTTATCAAGGAATTATTCAAGTATTTTCTGTGAAAAATAATCCTCTTTAGACTGTTTTATTGTTGATTAATACTCAACATTACAATATCCTGCCAAGAACACCCTGGATAATGTGCCCTTTAATGTTTTGATGAAGGAAATGTCTCCTAACCAATGTGAGCTGCAAGCTATATTAAGTTTAGATTTAAGATAAGAATTAAAAAAATATTATAATATCAAAAGACCTACCTGTAATTCAAAAATTAAAGGTTACATAAGAAAATGTTCTGCTGCTAACGGAAAATATTGTAAATATAATGTGGCAGGTTTTCTTCAAGTATACTTCAAAGCAGCGCCAGAGTTATTAGACGAATGTTCCAACATCTTCGCAATTGTCAGAATAGATATTCGTTAAAGAAACCTTATGAAAATGTTAAAAAAATTTAAAATGATACTATCATAAGAACTAAGGCAGTTTTATACTAACCAGTTTGTATAAAACAAAACGTTTTAACAGAAACGGTGAGTTGCTAGCCAACAGGTTTTCGTCTTGCCATTACCAACATAATGAAAGAACCTACAGTTATAATGTTACCAGACAAAAAAAATTGTTACAAACATAGAAGAACTGGAAACCTTTTTTAAGCTGCTTTCCGGTCGCTTCAGCTAGTTCAGGTCTCCTTTTCCGTGACCGTTTTCTTTCCAACACGCTGTCGCAGGTAGCGAAACAATGAAATCCTTAGCGTTGGTCTCTCTTTTCGGACCCCAAGGAAGATGTGAAAACAAAAAAACGCCACCAACACATGAACAGCAGAGAAGGAGATGTAAAAGCGAATAGCAAGTAATCTTGGATTGCACTGTGCATTCGTCCTACCTCTGGGAGAAGAATTTCTTTCAAAAAGTAGGAAAACAAGCACAATAATAAGAGTCACGACATAGTCAAAGAATGCCAGGCAATGGATACGAGGGCTGAAGATTGAAACTTTACTGGTTCGACGAATTGTTTGAACGCAAAGGAAAGGGAACGAAGGTACCGAAGGTTCTTCTATTCCCAAAAACTTGCTACCCTGGCGCGTTAGAACAGAGAACCGGGTGAGAAGGAACGAGAAAGATGCGGAACCCATTGCCGGCTGTTCAAATCTGAGGTGGGTAGAAAGGAAAATCGTAGATCGACCCCCGAAAGCAATGGCGTACAACTTTAACTGTGCCTTAGAAAGGACATTCAAGAATAAAGCTTGAGTGGTAAAAGAGCCCAATATGATCAGGTTAGGGCACGCTGAACAACTGCACAGGTAGTGGAAGCCAGGCACGGTTTCGTCCATGCTAAAAAAAAAGATTTTGATGCATAAGAAGCTGGTTGTGGATGTGCATGCATTTAAATAGTATACTGACATAAGGTAAGCGAAATACTTTTCCCCAACGATAGCTTGCCTTTCCTTTCTTCCGGTTACCAAGATCTGGAAACCATCGGGATTGTTATTTTGCGAAATGTTGTAACTGGTACATAGGTGGTTAAACTCCAACAAACAATCCTATTTATGCCATAATTTTCTACATCCCGAACCAAACACAAACGTTGTACTTGTAACGCATATTGACACGGCGAAAATGTGTGTCAACTGATGGAAAACAAATGCTTATGGAGAAGAAAAAGGAAACATTTGTCAAAGATAATCAAACATCGGTACAGAAAACTGAAGCTTGAATTTTAAAAGAAAAACATACACAGCGAACGAGAAGGACCGTGTCCCGAAAGCCGGTGGCCGTTTTGTATATGCGCTTCAGTACCATACTAATATGTCCCGTATGCAATTATTTGTAGCATAGGGTGTTTTACATCAGGCGCACCGGAACACACGATTTACGGAGCACCTGTTACAAAAACAAAAAACATATTGCAGTAGGCAATGTTATGATACAACCTAGGAATCGGGCGCGGTACGCGCCGTAGTAAGTAGATGTGTAAACTGTGAAACATTACATATAGAGGCAAGCTATTCGTAAGTAGTGAAGAAAACGTTTGTAACATGCCTGTTTTAAGCTTGTTGTGAAGGGTTTTTTTTTTATCCAACGGCAAACAGCCACCACCCGTTAAGAAGGAGGTGGTTTCTGTTATATGTTTAGTTTTGCCTGCAGAATGGAACACGATCAAAATATTGAGGACGTGATTGTACCATTTTGCGAGTGTGTTTTAAAATTACATTATGCGTTGACACGAGCTAACCAGCCACTATTTAAATGTTATTTTGCAGTGTGATTTGGTTTTTTCTTGTTTGACTTGTTTTCCAGTGAAAAAGACATTTTAAACGAAACGCGGTAAACATCTTGTGTTGAAAGCAGCAAATATGGAACGAGCAAACATTGGTCAACCACTGGCACCAGGCATGTGCAAAAAAGGTCCAATATTTTTAGTTACTTACCACAAAACCACAATCTGTTTAATCGAGCATTTGGCCATTGGTGACCGGTAAATAATAACAACCTGTAACTTACAGGGGCAACTTAAAAAAGCCGGCCAACGAAACAGAAACATTTCTTTCTTTTGGTGTAACGCAATGATCGAGGGTGATATAAATGTGGACATTGTTTTCGATATTTGGTTTTAATCTTTCCATTTCCTTTTCATTTCCAGTGTTCTCAAACCATTGAAAAACACAACATGGTACAGGTATTGTTCTTGAGACAACTGATACATACCAACCCTATCCTTTACATGTATGGACATGCATACCTTTGGAGGCATGATCGCGGGGGTCTATGGCTGACGGAACCTAAGGTGTACCTGGTGGAACTTTATGAAGCTAAAAAACACATAACTTTGACATACCGGAGTGTTTGCTGTTTATCTTTTAATTAACCAGAATCTAGGCTTGTCGTCGCAAATGTATATAAATACATGATGCAGCATTGCTGTTTATTTGTGTTCTGTAATGTTCCCATTTTTGTTTTCATTCTCTAACTTAAAAAAAACGTTAAAACAAAACGGAGATCGAATGCTTGGTTGGATTTTATAGTTCTATTCTCTTTCTTACACGCACAGCACGCACCCACCCAAATCTTCACCCTTCTGTAGTTTGCGAACAATTTAAATCATTTGAATCATATGGCTTTTGGTTTGTCCTAATTGTTTTACTTAAAAATACAACAATATATCCCTACGAATGATGGACGCGCCTAACTCCGCAATAGGACCGGGTTTTCTCGTCGTTTGGAAAGCGTCTAACCTTAAGCTGTGGCAATTTGTGGGCTCTATTAAATCGACCACAGGCCGTTCCGTTGCGGGGCTCGATAGCTCAGTAGCACATGTCCTTCTGAACAGTAGCGGAGAAAAGCGGGATTCCTAAATCCCACTTTTGTTTTCTCCTTTGGTACAGCGCAAAATGTGTGTAACTTATGGTAATAACTAATTATGGTACAATTAAAGCCTTTAACGTAACACATATCCCGGAAACAGATGGAGTGATCGACGCTTTGGGGATAAATTCAAAAAATGCTCAGTCACATAAAACCTTATCTTCACAATCACAATAGCCTTTTCTTCTTTTGCTACCGCGCCTGGCACATGTATTTTGGGATAATGATTCAATGCTTAATCTTTGCCGTGTCCTGATAAATTGAAAAAAAGCCAACAAAATAACATTCGCTACCATAAAACAAACGTGCGCTGAGGACGGTAAGGACTACGAAGAATTATTTGTAACTGAAATAATCTAAAATTGAATATTGTAACGCTACTTACAATCAACATAAAGCGTTCGCTTCTTTTCGGTCTGGATTTGATGATTTTGTTTGCTTCATATTCATCTCCTGCTAATGTTACTCTAAACCGTAAACGATTTTTATGCTGCCTTTTTCCGCCCCTAAACCTTCTAAACAGAAGCATTTTTCTTTAATGTCCTACAGCACATCACCGGACATGCCAAAGGCCGCGATTGACCTTGGACAATCGCGGCAATTGATTAATCTTTTGCAGCGCATTCGGCGTTAGCTGGGTGCAACCGTAAAGATCGATGGCACGTAAGTTGATCAGCTCGGCGGCTACAATTTCTAAACCACGATCAGTAATACGACTGCACTGGCCAATGTTGAGCGTCTCTAGATCGTGAAGTGATTTGGCAATACGAGAAAGACCTTCATCCGTGATTTGACACGCGCTGAGGCTTAGAGAGCGCAGCTGGAACAGACCTTGCGAAATGTGCACCATGGCCTGGTCGGCCACCTTATCACAGAAGCTAACATCCAACGTTGAGATCGCGCTGCAGCCTTCCGTCAGGTACGCCATACCGATGTCCGATATGTTATCACAGGCGCGTAAGTTCAGCTCCTCCAGGCGCGCCATACGCGCCAGATGCTTCAACCCGCTGTCGGTGACGGAAACGCAGAAGCTCAGATTGATAGATCGCAGCGAACTGAGACCCTGGGCAATGTGCCGTAGCGCTTCGTCTGACAAACGCTGACAGTCCTGCAGTCCCAGGTACTCGAGGGCAGGAGTTCCGTCTGCAGTTTCTTTGCTGAGCCCGGCAAGATGGCCGATACCATGATCGGAAATGTGCCAACAAGAGCGTAGGTTGAGACGGCGCAGCTTCTTCAGTCCCCACGAAATTAGTAACAGGCCCGTGTTGGTGATGTTGCTGCAGCCGCCCAGCTCTAGCACCTCAATATTCTTCAAATGCTGCGTGATGCGCCCCAGGCTCGAATCGGTCACCTGTTTGCAAAGTGACAGATTGAGAACCTTCAGGTTGGGAAAGTCGGCTGCAAATGCGTGCCCTATAGCCATGTCCGTGATGTTGTAGCAGCCGCTCAGATTGAGCGACTCCAAGTTCGGTACGCCGGTCACAATGTCCTTTAGAGCGCGGCGCACCGATAACACCTGGACTCGCTTGATGCCCCGTTTAACCAGCGAGCCGAAAAGGGTCGGTGATGGCCGCCGTAGATGCAGACTGGCCTCAACGCCTCGCCAGCAGCTTTTCGCGTAAGCCGCGTCGCGCCAAACCGTACATACTTGTGCCGCACGGCCACGATCCCGGACACCCAGCTTGGCGAAGATCATAGCCAGTATTTCTGGGTAAAGATGCCCGATGTGGGTGCCTTCGTCCTCAATGGCTTGTGTCGGTGGCGTGATCGGACTTTTGGGACGGTTCGTTGACCGGTTCGCAGCGTGATGATGATGATGATGATGGAGGTGAGACGCATGATGTCCGGCATGGGCGTGATGTGAATGGGCATGATGATGCGACAGATGATGCGACGGAATGGTATATATCGTTGGTGCGTTCGCCGACTGTTGCAGATGTGGCTGATGCAAAACCACCGGGTAAGGCGCAAACCGATGATGATGTCCTCCGGCGATCGTGTGTGGTCGGTGCGATATAAAACCGCCCGGAATTTCTGTCAGCATGAAGCTAGCTTCCTCCATTGACACTCGTTGTGTTTCTTTTATTCAAGCGCTTGAATCACACTGCACAGGAAAAGCCGATTATGCTTTAGGAAAAATTTCACGCACGGTATAAGTGTCGTCTCGCGATTTGTTCAACACAGCATCACCACTAGCAAAGTTTGTTTGATGAAAAGTCACGCGCGAAAAGTCACTGTCTCGTCGAACTTGCACACCTATTGTGCGTACTTTGTGCTCGATTCTCACCACATTCTATCTTTGCTGATCTCAGCAGCAAAGTCCGGTCTTGATGGCATTGCTGTTTTCTCTATTTTTCACAACGCCCAGGTAAGACACTGTTGCCGTACAATAAATAACGATCCCACGCGGACCCGACGTAATTGTTACCGTAAGCACGATGAAACCACGCACACACACACACACACGCAACACACATATGCACGCAAGTAGACAGACGTACAATAGCGCACAGATTAGATTGCCAAATACGCGCTATACAATTAAGTCGCTGCAAGCACCGCTGGCCGATGTTAGCACTGAGTTGCACACACTTTCTGGGCTTACTTTAACAACAATAATACGCGTACCGCCTAGTACGTAATCAGGCACCAACCACTACAAGGTAGCTATCCATGCGTTGCAAACGTGCGTAATGATTTCGAACTGTAGCAATATTCCACGATCTTTAGCTAGTGCGGCGATACTACGTGCTATACGCGATTACACGATTAGAATTTGTACTTTCCAATTCGCGAAATCGCGCAATAGGTAAACAGCAAGGTAAGCAAGAGTTCAAATTAACAGATTTGTCAGAGCAGCACGTTCGGCATGTCCGCTCGGCACAAAAAATGAATGAAAAATGAAAACGGGAATGAATGGAGCCCGAAATTGAATGAACCGAGCAAGAACTTGGCACGAACATGAGTGTGTGTGCGTGTAAGCATATACTGCACCTGCGATGCACCGCACAGTGGGCGAATATTTTTATAGAAAAGTGCAATAAAATTGAGTTGTGCTATCTTACCCTAAAACGTCCAAAGTTTATTTTGGATTTGTAAACAAATATACCTATGAACGACAAACATTTAATCAAAACACATACTAGTGTGCCCAAGTAGAAAATACGGGCATCAATTCTGAACATACTGTGACAACCAATGTTTAGAGATTAGTATTTTTTTTCATCTTTCATCATATGTGAACATTTGAAGCAGGAAAAATAACAGTATGGAAACTACCATAACGTTTTGTTATTTTTATATGAAGAAAAAGAATTCTTCATACTATTTTTGGTTTGAAAAATGATTACGTTCAGTTTGTACAAGAATGTTACGATAACTCCAATGAATTCTACGAAGAAGCTACATTTTTGGTCATGTATTTGTATGCATATGCTCAGTATGATGTTGTACATTTTTTTACCCTGCATTCCCTTCGTAACCATGCCGTTCATTCGTCGGTTTGTTCATTCTGTTCGTTCCGTTTCGGTTATCCGTGGCCATTTTCGAAAACCCAGCCAACATTGAACAGTCATCTGTGGAGGAACGAATGCGAAATTGTGATGGGAGACTTTATTCGGTTTAGACTGAAATCTTGGTTAAATCAAGTCAAGTATATGATAAATTAACAATACGACTACGAGTAACATAATAAGAAATTATTCAAATTTTAATCCACCAAATGTAGTTTTACTTCAGAGGAGAAGTAGGTTTTTTTATCATTTAATCATACGTGTTAAATTAGGTTTATTCATTGTAATAAACATAAGGCCGAGCGAATAGATGACCACAGCGACAGGTCGCATTTGCGGAGTAACTGTAATATGTCATATTGTTTAATAATTCCCACATATAATAAAAATAATAATAACTATTAAACATCTTCCAATAAAATAAATTAACTTCATTCCAAATATGCGTGATCGATTCTTCAATTTTTTTTTCGATTATCCTTTATATTTTCGGGATTCCGAAGTTTGTACATCCTAATTATTTCTCCAATTATTATGAAATAAATAATGAAATATCGCATAGAACATTTGAAATGTGTGTGTAAAAGTATATTATTGTTTAGACGTGAAGGCATAGGAAGAATCATCGAGAATTATACATTAGAATTATAGTATTAGAAGAGTACATTTTGCACAAACCGAACAAGAATCGATCAATTTATCACAGGAAATTAAAATAGCAATCTTTTGTGGCAATATCAACCTTAGCAAACAACAAGATGATAAAATTTATTAACACTATTATGTAATTATGTATTATGTAAAATATAACGTAAAATGAGAAAAGATTAACATAAAAAAATTAGTTTCGTATAGAAATACACTTTTTACATGTGTTTTTTTTTACGAAGAAAATTTATTATGACGTTGAAAATTATGAAAGAATCATGGGATAAAATCCTTAATTTAATAATTTACCGGCGAAAACAATAAAGTGAAAATTTTCCAAGCAATAAACCAATAGGCATACACATTTCCATCTCGACTGAGACGCATGTTAAGTTCTTGCACTTCGCATGTAAAAAAGAAAATTAAGCCATTAAACTAACCTTGCAGCTGCATTCTTTTTTGGATTATAAAATCTTCAAATATTTAAATAAATATAACAAATCCCCGCAGTATGCCATACTCGATTTATGCGATTTTGCAATACGCCATTATTTGGAGAATGACAGACCATTGAATTTTCCAATGCTTTTTGAATTCTACATGGGATATGTTGCATTTTTTGACTGAATAATTTTTTTATGCATTATTAAGTTATGCAGCAATAGTCCACTAACAAACGACCACCAAAAAAGGTGGCCTGAAGAATTTCTTCTTTCCTGACTTCTAGTACATTTACATATTTGTCAACTCTTGAATCTGAATTATATATGATATTTTCAAGAAAATTCGAATACACGCGAAAATTCTAGATACGCTATTGCGTCCAGTCCCTAACATTAGCGTATATCGGGGAGCTGCTGTATACTCTCAATATTTCAATTAAATTATAAATCAAATTACAATAGGACATTAATGTTCCGGGCCCTGATTAATCAGCGGGTGCATTATCCGTGAGGCTGTAGCTGAATAAATAATAATAACAAAATAATAATAGTAATAATGATAATAATAAGGAAGAGAATAGAGGACAGAAATTTTGAGGAAGTTGTTAATAAAATGCAGGTTAACTAAAATTGTTAATATGACAAAAAAAAACAAAGCTAGTGATAGCGTAAAGTATGATAGCTTCAAGCAACAAGTAACAACTCGTTTACACATTTTCATGCTTTTCGAATTTGATTCGAATTTGATTCGAATTGGAAGTTCTTGGCTCAGGGTATGAACGGAGGTAACACTTATGCTACGTATTGGATATTTTTGCAAGCCATACATATTTTTACCTTATTGATATAGGATTAACAATTCGTGAACTTCGATGCATCGTATCGAACGTTAATCTAAAACACAGATAGCATCTTTCGTTCGCGAACATATTTATTTTTTTGTTATTTTTGTTATTGTATGACGGCCTGGCCGTATTAGACTTAGTTTACCACGTAGCAGGATAGTCAATCACAGCTACGGGGGAGCGGTCTGGATGGGATTTTGTCCCCGGTCTGTCGTGTGAGAGAGCAGCGCCGATACCACTACCCCACCGGGCCGCCCCTAAAGATTGATTGATTAAGAAATTAAAATGGTTTATTACTTGTGTTTATTACTACTTATTCTAACGGTTAGAAGTGGACTGTAAAATAATGATCATTAGATAATTTTCTTTTGACTAGACTGTTTTACATTCACAGATGTGTGAAACATACGATAGTATTTACACTATCTATATACCACCAATTTTATGGCCTAGAGATTATACTGGGCTAATGGTTTGCAAAGTACAGCTTGCGTGGCGCATGCGGTTCTTCGACACTTAGAATGTGATTCTTCGTCGAACATGGTCCATGCCTAGCAATTGCTCATTCTTGCTATAACTGCAGCACAAATTGTAGATTTGTTTATGAGAATAGTAGAAAAAATACATATGCTGCTTTCATATTTCAAGCTTTTGTATTGTTATGCAGTGCAAGAATCTATGATTAACGTAATCTACAGCATATCATCAGGTACGCACGTCCGAAGAAATCATTTGCTACGGTTTTGGGCCATCAGCTTCACTCGTCATTAGGCGTGTGCAAATAGTACGTTGTGAACAGACTAAGATTTCTTGCATTTCTACATTGAGCTTATCCACTATTTGAATATCTACAAATCAACAGAACTTCTATAAACTCAGAAATCAATTATCGATGAGGATGCCATTTTTAAACATAATCTCCTTAGTAGTCCGAATTTTCAACGCCCAATTAAAATTTTAGTACCAAATTTCACAAATTAATTCTTTAGTTTATCAATTTTTATTGTTAAAGTAAAGCATTAGATGAAAAGCCCTGCAATTAGTCTGCTCGTGTTCCCTTTCGGTCATAAAAAACCTCTAGTGAAACACGCCTTTTAAAGTTGTATACAAGATGGTGCAGAATCGTACAAGTTCTACCAGGGAGCAAGCATTCTCGCTTACACGGGTTTGTAGTTCTTAATTAGAACAAATGTTGGCGAATCTCTATCAAACATTCCATAGCTATCCATAAAATAAAACAATACATATTGGCACGTGAGTGAAAAATTTAAAAGTGTATTTAACAAAAAAATCATTTTGTATTATGTAATGTAAGACGAGGAGGCCGAGTCAATAACGTCGCAGGTTTTTACACGGCAGTACCGAGGTTCGAATCTCTTCAAGACCGTATCCCTGTAGCCCAACTACCATTGTATCAATAAGTGTAGTAAGCAATTCTATGGCTGGCATGACCAATAAGATCGTTACGCAAAAGGGAACGTAATATCCTAATACACCATTTTTGTGAAAAGTGTTTAATTATAAAAAAATATTCAATGCTACCAATAGCTGATTACTTCTATGTTTTCGCAAGTTAGGCAATTTTTTGGCAG
This sequence comes from Anopheles minimus, assembly GCA_000349025.1. Lineage (NCBI taxonomy): Eukaryota > Metazoa > Arthropoda > Insecta > Diptera > Culicidae > Anopheles > Anopheles minimus. The sequence continues at coordinate 135,123 of KB663722.1, read as the reverse complement.
TAATGTTCAATTTATTTTCAACAATTAATTGTGTTTAGGTATACGGCCTGGCCGTTCTTCAGTGAATAAAACAAATTAATAATAGCAATTACAATTGTTGCTGGACTAGGCCGTTACAAATGATTGGTAGAATGATTCGAACCGTAATGATTCTTTGCAATGAAACTACATTAAAACACTAAGAAATAACGATTGAAATTACCCCTTGATGCAATAGTTCAAATGTGACCATCACGATAAAAAAACATGTGTATGTTGACAAGATATTGCTTATTCATGTTGACTGTGGAAGAAAGTGAATTTGTTGTAAATAAATACCGTTATTTCCTGCCATTTTTTATGAATGCAAAATCGAATTATCTGTAAATCAATCTTTGAAATATTTGAATGAATAATAAACGAATATTAAGCTGGGAATAAAACCAGGTCAACTGTACCAATCACATTTATTTTTATAAGGCTCTGCCTATTTAAAAGCCATGTGTATTATGTAGGACGGTCCGATGGCCGGCGCTGGTCTCACACGGCAAGACCGGGGTTCAAATCCCATCTGGATCGTTCTCACGTAGTGAGGACTGACTATCCAACTACGTGGTATTAATAAGTCTGGTAAGTCAGAAATGGCAGGCATGACCGGAATAGGTCATTACGCCAAAGAAGAAGTAGTTTATTTTGCGTTAAAGCATACTACATCAACATCGTTTTACGTTTTTGAATCAATAGAGCGAAAATTCCCACTGTAAAGAAACTAATTTGTTGCACTCAATGCAACATCATTGTGATGAAATATTGAAGTGTTTAGATTCGGTGTGCATGAGTTTCTAAGATTTCCGCATTGGTGGGCTTAACTAAGTTTTCATAAACATAGCCTGATAACAACTACAATTCGGTTTTGTTTATGTTTATGTGGCGTAGTGGGGTTACTTTCTTAGTTACCACCAGATTGGTTCATTAATCATTTTTACGGTAATGTGTTTACAGGTCTGACGAGTTTTTTTTTCATTCCTTCTTTCTTGGCCGTGTTGATGCCGCCAATGATGCCGCCAAACTACTCTGTTTCTCTCACAGCTCGGCAAGGTTGAGTCATGTGCTTTGATGAGCATTGATATAATACCTGCTCCCTGGTGCCTGGTAAGGAGCAATATGTGGCTGTGGCGGAGAATCTTTATTTTGATACCCATTATTTTCAGCATTAGACATTCGAGAATTCGGCTTTCTACTCTATTGTGGCAGTGCCTATTATTGCCTTGTGTTTGCCGGTTATGCTTTCTTCATTCGTGTAGGCATGTGTGCATGTGTATGTGTTAGAAAGAGGATGTCTGTTTCTTGTTCAGCCAACTGGCTTGCACCGACCGACCGCAGCCGCAGAGAATTCCACATTTTGTTCCTTCCTTGCTTTGCCGGCTTTTCCTTGCTCGGACATTTCCGCGGGCTCCAGAGAGGCGAACCTGTTTCGTTTATTTCAACTTCTTCGTCCCGTTTTGTACTTTGAATCGTACGTGTGCTGCTCGTTTGTGTTTGATGGTCATCGCTTTAACTTTATTCTTTACCGACAGCGGTGATCAGAACCAAGATGAAGAAGATCGACACCAAAAGGAGAGTGAAATACTCAGGCTAAGCAAAACCAAAAAACAAAAAAAAGGAAGGAAACCGAATAACGCAGCCAAACGCCATCGTCAGCATACTGAACATTTGGCGTACGGTAGCTGTATGTGAAAAATACAGAGTTTTTTCTTCGATTGCCATTAACATTGTATTAATAATAAACAAAACAAAATGTTATCAAATAATTCCAGTAAATACAATTACCCTGTAAGCAATAGCGGGATTACCAATCTTGTGAAAATTGTACAAAGTGTACTTCATTTAGCGTTAGTGCGGCAATTTAATCATTATCGATACTATTACAAGCACATTGAATAATACCAACGGCGTGTAATAGCAAACGCGGTGCGATACAAAGCGAAACGATGGAAGGCTGGTAAATGCATGCAGAACCGTTAATGGAAGTAGATAGAAGGAACAGTGATGCTGGGGAGAAAGGCCTATAAGTTTTGATGCTATTTGATTTTATGCTCATGAGAGCTCATGCCTCAGCGTATAGACCACTCGTTGACCTGTCCTGGCTTAGCATTATGCTGGCTCTCTCGTACAGGCAACGATGATCGGTATGCGTAGCGAAGGGCACATGGACACACAGAGAGTTCAAAGAAGAAATGCCGCTACATGCTATGCGACTGCAAATGCACATTATAGCTTTGATGCAGTTTCCTGTTTATTTATTCTGTTTGGTCTTTATCGACGTCTATCCGGGGCGATGCGACAAGTTCGACAACGGAACTGCTCCGTGCTCCGTGGCGATAGAAATGGAACGGTTTTTTTACTGCAAGGAAGCAGCATACTGGAAAACCTTGAAGGACGATAGGTTTGTGCAGATACAAACAAAGATAGTGCTGTGCCTGTAATGAATGCTAGATACATCGAAATGAAAAAATCGCAGTATGACCAGCGGTTCATTTAATCGTACCGAGCCAAACCCTGATATTGCTACTAGTAAATGTATTGTACCGTCAATCTGTCCTTGTTTTTTTGTCGGCTCAATAACAATGATATGATTCAATAACTTGTCCGCGGAATGGTTTCAATCACTTACGATCAACTAACTCAATTACTTAGAAAATAAAAGAAAACGCCATTACTCCATTTGCAGGGGTTCTACCTAGGATGGGCGCGTACTATTTAACTGCATAATCTCACCAAGTACATACGCATATCAACATTTACTTTCAAATAGCAAAAGTACGAATGAGTTCTGTGATGGTTGAGGTGCGTTGACCATGTGGGTAAAAATTCAAATTACTAAGAACAGAAACGCGCCAATGAGGCTGCTTAAAAGCCCTGCAAATGTGTAATCTCTCTGATTAAATTTGGCAGAGAAACACTGAGAGCATAGCTCCGCCCACCTAGCATCAGCATGAATGGATATGCAACATTTTTTTGGCGTATAAACAAACCGGAATGCAACATCCGAAATGAGATCGTCACACGACCCGTACAGCAGTCGTTATGAGTTCTTTGTGTCAAACTGGTATGGGTTGAGTTGTTCTTGATTCAAAAGTATGCATTATTTTTACTAACTCAAATAACCGACTGTGTTATGAGCTCATTGGCCTTGAGTTCTTGTAGGTATAGTGCACTAGTACACTTGGGAGTGTGTTTTAATTGAAACAATGCTATAAAAAATTAAAAAAAAACAATATGGTACTTACCGCCCACACAATACACACATAATTCGGTCGTTATCAGTAAACGATAACAATGTTTCAATGCAAAACATCCGTTTGAGTTCAGATGCAACCGAGCTGACAAGCCCTGTGTAGAGCGAGATGTCTGCACCCACCGTCCCAGGTTTGTGCCCGCAAGAGGGAGCAGAAGCACCCTAGGGTTCGCGAGAGCATGCAGATACATGTTGGGAGAGGTTTGCTCTCTGCTCGGCTAGAATATGAATGTTTTATGTTGCTGGAACTGCATAGTTAGCCCGAGATGCTGTGCTCGCTCAGAGCAGTAAACTCAGTCATGTCATGAGATCTGTCGGTGCTGCCGTGTTCCGTGCTGAGTTGTAAACAGCAAGCCGTAGACTTCTCACACTAGATCGGTTCGTCCGTCGGGCTTCGACAAGAGCTAAATAACAAAGAAATTAATTAAACGCGTATTAGCGGAATGTGGCGATGACGCGATATAATCCACAACAGAACGTACTGCAACTGTTCCACCAGCGGCACATTGCGGGCAACTAGTCAGAAACAGTTGATACGCTTCAATTTTGCGCGTATGCTGGAGCTCATGAAACGAAGCTGTGGAATAAATGCAATGCCATTCTGAGGCTGGTGATTGGTTGCCACGGAAACGGATAAAAGTGAACGGTGTGAATAAAATAAAGAGAAAAAAGAGTTTCGTCCGCACAAGTAATGCCGCAAAACCTCGTCCAGATCGCTTGTGAAAACTACGATCGTGTAGCACCATCCAGCAGTGCGAGACACACAAAAAAAGGTTAGAAAAAGGTACGAAGAAAAGTTACTAGTGAAACCTATACGTTTTACCTATACCGCACTCAAGGCGCGGTAGCATTACGCAGCGCTTAACAACGGACATAATTCCATTCGCACTAGGTGTTATTGTTGATCTCGTTCATTGTGATGCTGGTTTGAAACTGGGTAGGTGGCTCCAAGTGACGTATTCATCGGTCTGGATGTAACTTCCCACAAATGGTGTGTTCTATGGTGTATTGTGTGAAAGTGTTGTGTGTTCTAAGAGCGTCACTGTGAGCGTGTAACATAAAATCCTGTGTTTATGTTATTTAAACAAACCTTTGCCACTGTGAAACTGCAAACGAATTGTGTGTGTTGTGTGATGGAAGGTGAAAGTTCTCAACCATGTGTGCTAGGCTACGATCATCGTCAATGGTTATGATATGGCATCTGTTCCAACGAAAATCCATGTTCCTTCGCACGAGCATCGCGAATGATCTTTGCATCTTTCGTACACCCGGTATAGAAATGTGTTAGCATCGGAAGTATCGATGCCAGCAAGCAAATCAGCATTTAATGAAATTAAAATAACTAGCCTTGTGTTGATACTCTAGCTTACGCATTGTGTTTGTGCACAGAGACGTGCCCAGAAAGTGAAACCGTGAAAAGCCAAAACAGATTTAGTGTTTGTTTATTGAACGCATCGAAGCTGGTGCAAGTGTATTCGTAGTAGCTACGCAAATGGCTCCACAGTGTGATCAATAAACTAGTGTCAAATATCTGTGCAAAGCAAAATGTGTAAAACAGGAAAATCATCTTCCAAAACGACAGCTATCATGACCGCTGACATCGAAAGCACCCGCAGTTGGATTATTTTACTGTGGATTGCTACATTCATCCTCGGCACGACCGGTAGCAGCAGCGTGTTGAGTGTCGCTCTGGGACAAGGCATTCCAACCTGGATGTAAGTGAAACAGGCCAGAATGTGTTATTTATTTTCAAAAGTTTTTTAACCCGAAAGAGCACCTCAAGATGGTACTGTATTCTTATCCATCCAATACGTGGTAAAGTGATATTATTTACGAAAGGCGATGATTTAATTCCCCTTGAAAGATGTACAAATTATGAATGAAAACTATCCGAGTAATACAGTCAGTCGCAATGGAGCTGTGAAACGAAGTGAATTTTTGTGTGTTTGTTTGCTTGTAATTTTCCATGAACTAATGAACTTTAAACATTATTTCTATACTCAATGCATCGCATCTACTTATATTTACGAAAGGAAGAAATAGGACCAACAAAACATGTATAATATTAAACTATTTGAAAATAAACAACAACCCGTTTATGTTTGTATTTATTAATATGTTTATGCAGTTTGCTGCATTGCAGTTATGCTGTTTATGCTATGTCAGATAGCAAATATTGAGGCAATCGAGTAAAGAACTTGATAAAAAATGCATTTTGCATTTTTGAATTAAAAAGATGGATTCGAATCTATTCTAAAACAAAGCAAGAAATCTGTTACTTACATATTAAACATAATTTAAAGAGCTATTATTTAACTTAATTTCCTGGTACATCTCCATACTGTTCCCAGTCTAACTGCTTACCCAAGATGGAATTTTTGAACGTTTTTCCTGTTGTATATTTAATTCTGTTCTTCTTTGACATTATGAGCTGTTTCATCACTCTTTAACGTTTTAGTTTAATAGCCACTTTAAGCTCATTTAAAGACGATTTGTAAAATTTTGTGAATTATGGGCAATGTCCATGGACGACGAGTGACGATTACACATGCATTTTCAACGTTCTGTGTTCGTAACGTCGTTGACGGTTCTACAGGAGATTTGGTTTAAAAAGTGAAGAGGTGTTAGAATATGCGCTCAGCTCTAAGCGCGACAGTAAGACGAACGAAGAAAGTGATATAAATTGGTTGTAAGGAATTGCTCTCATATGGTAAATGAAGTTAATTTGCTTCACCGTTGGGGAATGGCATCAGCTTGATAAAGGTTCATCTTTACGTCGACAAACAGAAGAACATGTCCACACTAATTCCCACTCTGTTGTAAGCCAGGAGGATGGAATACGCTATAATCTTTTCTCTCGTTAGTCATTTCAAATTCGTTACAATTATGCAAAAACGGTACATGCATTCTACACATAAACCGTCCTCACTTTGCCAAACAAAGCACAACGATTTTCATACATAACACAACGCACAAAAAAATCAAATAAAGCCAATAATTATCTGCTATTAAGGATTAGCTTACCTCAGTGCGAAAGCACTGCGGCATAAAAGCGTTCTAGTTGGCGAATATGGCCACGTACAATCTTTACATTGTTGACTTCTTCCCCCAGTCGAGAGACGCAGAGTGTGCCGTGGCGTAGTAGCATTTTCGACACGGCAGGAAGAAGTGGCTCGTTACAGCCATCAGTTTTACTCGGCAATATGATATCGGTAATCCGCTTTCTTTGCCTTGATACAGACAAAAGGCTTCCGAAAGCAAACCCTGGTAACAGCTGGCGAGATGACGTTATTCCGGGTGGATTTAAATCAGCTTGGCACGAAAACCTTTTCACGGGTCGACTGCTGTTTCTCAACCGCTTCCGTAAGTTTATATTGTAAATCGAGATACTATGCGTTCTGCAACGGGTTGATGAATCCCTACGTCCGATTGTGTGAAACAGGGTCCTACATGTACCTTCGAGCCCTCAAGCTAAAAAGGGGTTCCACCAAATCGTACACTGCACTATTAACAAATACACAACAACAGAACAATATCGAATAATATATGCGCATTTAGACGAAAGAAAAAAATACATACACACACATCACAAGAGCGGCAACAACGATAGCATCTATCGGATCATCTCGGATGAAGAATAATGTAATCGATCAATGTTATCGAAAGAGCAGTGTAGATGAGATGAAATATAGACTCTTCTACAAAGTTGTACGGAGAAAAAAAGAAATAATAAAATTAATTATGCTTCGTGCTGTTCATCATTTTAATTGCAATGAGGTGCGAACACGAAGCCGAGTTACTGCACTGTATTCGTTGCAGAACTTCGCGTCCATTCCTTATTAGTTTGCACAACATGCTTAGCAAGATGATGTATGAAAGATTCCAGCTGGTTGTTTAAAAAAAAATTAATTTTCAAATTTCAAATCTTCAATCTGGTATTGCTGTTTTTGCACATTCATTGGAGGAATGTCCGAAGCAGCAATCAAAGTTATGATATGAAAGAAAACAATAATCGATCGATTTTCATACAGGTAAAACTCAATTCAATTGAAACTGCGATAGAAAATGTTCGGATCCCTTTGAAGTTTGAAAGAAAGGATAAAACGAATATTTTTGATGAAATTATGTGAAGTGTCTATTGCCTTTTGGCGCTTTTTTTTCGCTATATTATACTTATGTTTCAAAACGCTTCAATATTATACTACTTAAGTTTATGTTATAGTCAATCGAGTACACCCGGGATAAGGTGCCCTTTCACGGTTCTGAGAAGGAAATGTCTCCCAACCAATGTGAATTGCATAGTACATTAAGTTTAGATTTAAGGTAATAGTTGTAAGCAATACTTCCTGGCCGTCATTCATGAATAAAAAAAAGTTTATGTTATAGAAGCTCCGTAAAAAGAATATGAAATTTAAATGTGGAACTTGATTATATGCAACAGTTTAACTACAAATTAGTATTGTTTATAAGTTGTTGCGATGATATGAGGAAATTTAAACGTGGTGCGTATGTAAGATTCATGCTTTGTTCGGCTTATAGTTCGGTGGAACTTTTGTAATCATTGATACAATTTTATATTTTAATGTTTTTTTATCTATTGTTGTTTCGTTTTCAGATCCCTTGGAATCCAATCTCCTTTCATTGTATTCCGAACGGAACAGGAGGTGCTATCCAATAATAGCGTGCTGCTGAACCTTACAGACATACGGAACAAGCTTAAATCCGTACATAACCTCGATCATTTCATCCGACCGATCGACGGTAATGCTGATAATAAAAACGCAAGAAAAGATCCGTTCGCACCCAAAGGGGTTGTTGGCAGGCTAGGCACTGCGGGCAGCAGCATTAACCCACCTGCTGAGCCACCAGTCTTTAGCGCCGAGAGTGCGTTCAGCAGTAGCAATGTTTCGATAACCTTCCTCACCACCGTCGCTCCCTCGTTTGTGAATCACTTTGAGAAAAACAACGGCTACGAAGGACAGCACGGTGCACGACCGATATTATCCATCAGGAGTCAACCTCATACGCCGAGTGTGCTTGGTTCTGGCGATCATATGATTTCCGACGACGACGGCGGTTCCGGAAATGGTAAAAAGGAGCGCAAGTACATCATTCCACTAGCACTGAAAACGTCGACGAATGAAAAGGAGAAAACCTCATCCGTGTTCCACGGTTCCTCAACCAACATCGACGATCTGAAGAGGCATATTTTGATGTTACAAAATCTGACACAATCCGATAAAAACTTTCAAAGTAAATTTGTAGTGTTCCCCTCGCTGCAGAAAAACGGAACAGAAAAAATCGCACAGACTACGGCAACGACTGCGCCGGCAACCGTTTCACCGCATCATTTACCGATGGCAGGATCTGCCTCGAAGGACGTGAAGGAGCATCGAAACTTTGGTCCGTCGAATTGGGGCCAAAGTACGAAAGGGGATACGAATGCCACGAACAATCGATCGGTAGTTCGGTCTCAGATCTCTACCTCGATCAATATGCCAAAGAAAGCATTCCCCGACTCGCACGACATTATGTCTGACCGAAAGGAGGAGGGACTGCAAGCGTTCAAGGCGGAAAAAATCACTATAGTGCCGCAAGTATTTTTGCAAAACGATCAAACAAGTGAAACTGTCAGCGATAAGGAAAACAACTTGAAAGAATCTGGCAACAATCGTGCTGCTACCGATAGCACTAAGATGACGGCTCAATCCCAGATCGAGAACGGTCCACCGTTTACCAGGATGCGCGAAACCAAGGAAAAAAATGTTATAAGAAAGTTTGGACATAAATCAATGGCATCTGCTAGCAGCAAAAGTGAGCACCGGAGTGGGTTCGGGCCGGAAGGTGGTGCTCACGGCATTGCTAGAAACAATCAAACTGTTCTCACAACTCCGCACACGAAAACTAGTGGTACAACGAATAAAGGATTTCCAATCCGAGCGGGTTCGGTCGGGATCGACGAGCAGCGGTGGAACATGAATGGACCGCAGCTAAACGGAACGTCATTGGCATCAGCCAAAACGAGCACAGCGAAAGGCGAAGGGAAAAAGAAACCTCGTAAAAACGGCAAGCGTCGGGGAGGAAAGCGTACAATCAAACCCAATGGGCCAAACGAACAACCAAAATCGGTAATATTGAACGATGACGCTACCGTACTGCAAATGGATGATATCCAGCGTACCAGCAGTAGTGGCGTGTACCGACAAGAGGGGGCTGGCGTGCGACCGACCAAGTCAGGACGTTCAGCCGGAAGCCGGAAGAGGTCTCCATCATCCTCTCGAGTGCGGCGCAACGAGAATGGTGGCACACAGCAGGCAGTCATCAAACAACAACAACAGCAGCAACTGTACGCTTCCAGCGGCCGATCGCATGGACCGATTGGCCGGGACGGACGATACGAAAGTCGGATGGCGGCAGTCAGTTCTTTGGAGTCGTTAGCCACCACAACGGACCATCTCGCGGGTGAAAGATTCGGCGAGAACAACAATAGAAGCCACAATTACCGTAATCGGACTTTATCAGCGGATGGCACTGAGAAAGATATTGTGGATTTGAATCCGGAGCTATGCTACACGCTCAGCGCGTTAAGTGGGGGACAACAGAAACTGTGTGCTCAGCACACGAGTATTATGCCAGCAATAAGTCGCGGAGCTCGGGCAGCCATACAGGTGAGCTTTGGAATTGGGTATGGAACGAAAGAAGGCATGCGGCCTGAGGACCGTGTTGTGTAGCAACGGGAATGTTGATCCGTCTGCTGTATTCGGTGAAAGTGAAGGATGAAGAATCTTTGCGGTGCAGTGCTAGGTGCAAGAGTGCACCAGCGTTGAGCGATGTAGTAGATTGTAGATGTACATGTCGCTATCTTGTTCTCTACTTTAACCATGCTCTATCGTTTCCCGCTCTTTCGTTGAAGGAATGCAAACACCAGTTCCGGAACCGAAGGTGGAATTGCAGCATCGTGAATGATGATACCGTTTTCGGACCCATATCGAATATAGGTGAGTAAACAACAGTAATATTTGAGGTTTGAGGAAATCGAGGACCAGTTCCGCATACAATAACTGTTCGTTCTTGTGCAACAAATGCGCAATGGAAAGGAAACTAATTGTAACAAACCACCTACCACGGGTGAAGTAGCATTACGTACGTGCGTTCAGTGCGATTGAACATAGATGACCAAGGTGTGATGATGATGAAAAGCAAATTGCACTGCCGTTTAAACTCATTGCATCGATTAATTTGCTAATGGCATTGAGAAGGAACATTTCAAAATGGGCTGATAACAATAAGGAAGGATCTAGTCTACCTTTTCATGCGCATGGTAAGCTGTGTGCCTTTGTGAGGTAATGACCACTGAAACAATTCTTTCTGGGATCGATCAAAACTACGGGTATTGATGCTGAAGTCTTCTTATTTCTTTCCATATCACCTGGTAGGCTGTCCGTAAATTACGTTTCATTGCGTTTCTACGTTTACATTATAGCTCGGGTAATCAATGAAACAGTTGTTGCAGGCTTAACAGAGCTAAGTCTCCGAATAGTCATGTAAAATTCAGTCACCACCAAAACCGCAAAACTTTTGACAATGAAGTCGGCATTCCATAAACTTAGTCCCCACTGTGCAGCAAATTCCTTATGTCAGTCATATTATAACTATTTTATGAAAGTGCAACGCAATTAACATTTTTTCCGACTCTCTGTGAGCTATTTTGATACTATAAAATATTCGATATTTGTAGAGGAATCAGAACATTCATGTATTTGTGGTACTGCATTTTCCGCCCCGCAACATGTGTCTGGCCTGTCTATAAACTCAAATAGTTTCTCAACGCAATAGCAAACGCAAAAGCCCGTGTTGAAAAGAACCAAACACATACGAATGAATGCTGGTGGTCCACGGCAACCCATAAAAAAAAATTTCAAACGTTACCACTAAGTACGACATACGTACATGAATGTTACGCTACATTACCAGAAGAAAACTACCCTGGAAAAATATGAACATGGGACACCCGGTGTCCCGTTTGTTCATTTCTAGAACAAGTCCGTAACAAATTTCCAATTTTCTACGCATGAAATGGCGTGACCGGGCGTCCTAAAGTTACCAACGCTTGCCCCCTGTCGTAGCCTGGCCATGGCTACGGGCATAGGTTGGATTTTCTAGGTAACTGACTAGCGATGCAAAATTAAGGACACCCTTCGGTCGTTGTAAGCGATTGATAACAGTAAAAATGATTCTGCTGCACACTCATGGCCCACGGAGTGGTACATGTATGCGGTCGGCACAAAGCCATTGGTTGGTGTTTTGTGACAAAAATGGTTCGGAGCAAAAAAGGGTGCATGCATAACTGATGTGACGTTTTAAGCTGCGGAACTCGTTGCATTAGGTTTTGGTCCGTTGTACGCGAAGCAGAGCATTGTAAGCGTAGTAGAAATATAACGCTTTTTGTTTGCAGCAAATCGAATTTTTAAAACTGTTTCACTTACATTTCTCTAGCTGTTCATGATCGAATTTTCCCTTTGTTTTTACAAGCAATGTGTAAGGAAGATAGAAAAGAGTGGCTCGCATTCTTCCATTGTAAGATGTGGACAAAGAGATGTACGATACAAGTTCGAGTCATTGCAACAGGTGGTCAATTAGTGATGAAATCACGTTGTCATGAGCATTCAGCTCCGAACCCAACGGGATGCGGATGTGATTCGTTGTGATTCAAACGATATTGAAGTGTGCAAGCTTCACATAATTGTGCGGGTTTTACAAAGGTTGTGTTTTTTTACGTTTTTTTGATGATATTTCATCTTCAGCACAGATTGTTCCCTTGAAGGGAAACGCCCCTATTTGCTTCGTCTACCCATAGATAAGGCCGATACAGATGCCGTCGGTTTTTTGTATATTTAAATTTGCCTTTTGGAATGATGAAGAAAGTTCGTCTTCCGTCAGCTCATGCTTAACCCAACCACCTGTTTTGCTGATTTTTTGTTTGTTTTGGTTCTCTCCATAATCTTCTGCGGCTTTGCACTAGACGCCGACTTGGTTTTGGTTCTTGGAGATTCATTACAAATTTTAATGAGGTCTGGGTTAGATACTATAATATTCAATTAATAAGATACGAGCAACGGATACCCACCCGAGAACAGGGTATGAAAAGGTTTTTGGTTGTGTAATAAAGCTCGGTTCATTTTTTTTCTAACAGTTCAATTCTTAATTGAATGGAACTGATTTTTAGATTATTTAAAAATATGTTTGAATACAACATAAGCAACGGTGGGATACTACGAGGGCTGTTAAAGCGTTTGAGACCGAATGCTTTGAAATGTGGTTTGTTTAGTAACACTAAACCCTCCTCAATAATATATCCCTCCCATATACAACAGCATATAGCACACTTCGGTTTGCTTATTTACTTGAATATGTGGCTAACATTATGGCAAATGCCAATTGAGACGCTCATGCCGAAAGTACGGTTAATAAAGTAGCATCATTGCTTTTTCATAGAATAATGCAAATTTAATGAATTCCTTGGAAGACCGCACTTCGGACCGCCACGACCGTTTCATTGCTTCAGCCGAGAGCTGCCTGGTCACATTGTGGTGCGTTCCCGTACAAGGATAACATTGTGGAAAAGCAAAAGAATGATGCGGCTGAGTAGCAAAGGCGAAAGCTCGGGGCTGCAGTAGAAACAAACATTGTAAAGGAAAGAAAATCCCCACCACGGCATATCACTCCAAGCAGCCAACCATCCAACCGGAAAACGGCTCCCGTTCGTTACGAAAATGAGATGAACTTCATTACGCTTACAAAAGATTTACTCACATATATTACAATAACAGTAGACTCGCTTGTGTGTTCGCTTGCAAAACCCATCGGTTTTGGGCGCTGTTGCCGTTCGTACTGCCTAAAGAAACAGGAACGAAATGACTACCCTTCTGTCTTTAGAAAATGGCTCGATATTCAGAAGCACCAGGCACCCTAACTAGCGGGCGTTAATCAGATTTGGCTCAGTGTGAAGGCTTTTGTACCATGTTTGGACAAATCAAATTTAAACCACAACTTTCGTTAGCAAACCCGATGTCATCAAATTTGTAATAAATGTGTAAAAATCAAGACAAAATAATGTGCTCATAAAAAGGTTATGGATATTACTCATCACGCAGTCATGAACGGGAGTAATGATCGTGTGAAATTTTGTAGCAATGTAGCAAAATTTATATGCTCATTTTTGGAAGATTTCATTAGACCACTAAAGCTGTTAAGTTGAAAAGTGACGAGCTACATATGATCAGCCAAAAAAAAATGTTAAAAACAAAAATTTAAAAAATAATTTAAAAACAGTATAAACATGAACCAAGTTTCAGTAAGATAAAGTTGACCTGATTTGAAGAGATGCGATAAGGCACGTTAAGCAGCTTAATGTATGCTTCAATTGGGGTTTCTTTAAAGCGTATTTCTAGTTGTAAGAGCATAGAAATGTTTGTTTATTAACAAGTATAAGTATGTTTGTTTATTAACAAGTATAAGTTGGGGCGGCCCGGTGGGGTAGTGGTATCGGCGCTGCTCTCTCACACGACAGACCGGGACCAAAATCCCATCCGGACCGCTCCCCCGTAGCGGTGATTGACTATCCTGCTACGTGGTAAACTAAGTCTAATACGGCCAGGCCGTCATACAATAACAAAAAAAAAAAACAAGTATAAGTAAGCCCAACCGAGTACACCCGGGATAAGGTGCCCTTTCACGGTTCTGAGAAGGAAATGTCTCCCAACCAATGTGAATTGCATATTACATTAAGTTTA
>KB663722.1:96769-120979 GCA_000349025.1 Anopheles minimus | reverse complement strand
ATTAAGTTTAGATTTAAGATCATAGTTATAAGCAATACGGCCTGGCCGTAACTGATGAATAAAAAAAAAAGTATAAGTAAGCCAAATTAATTACATAAAATCTTGTGTAACTCGTCGTTAGTGATAAAGTTGTCGTAGGTCTGTAAAGAACAATGGTCATGGTAACGTAGCATTTTACAAGGATTAAGTCATGGCAGATGCAGTATAAATAATCTGGTAACTCTAGGTATGATCCATTAAGTTCTTAGGGACGAAAACTAAGTTACGTATATGCCGAGCAAATTACTCAATAAGTTACAGCGTGAGCTCTTACGCTCATTGGATTACTTTTTTTACCTTTATATGACGGCCAGGTCGTTTTAGAATTAGTTTACCACGTAATCGGATAGTCTGTCCTATCTACGGGGGAACGATCTGGATGGGGTTTTGGTTATTATTTGTTTAGAAATTGAGTTACTCAATCTACCCATTTTATTTGATTTATGAAAGCCCTGTCTATAGCAACTATCGTAATTTTATGTATGCTGACGATGTAATGTTACTAGTATTAATGTATTATTACTAGTAAGAAGTGACTGCGTAAGACTACACTGCTATTCAAATGTGTTTTTAGATAAGTGTTCGTCAAAAACTCTTGCATCGTATGTAAAAAATGCAATTTTTTTAATTTATTTTGATAATTTGGACACTACGGGACGAAGACTGAATTTAGCATTTTAGTGCTTCGAAATTTGCTCTGTCGAATTGACAGATGCTCTCTCTCTACAATCGGTTGATTATAGACGCAATGTTACACAGGTAACAAACGAAAGGTTACAAAAGTATTGAACAATGAGATGCACGCAGCATATTTACGCTGCTACTTTCAAGAATATGTTTTGATGATTGTAATACAATAACGTTTTTTGATTAAACATCTATCGTTAACATCTATTCAACCAGATTCCAGATCAAAATTTGTGAGCTATCAGGGTTCTCATATGGTGATAGCCGTGGGTCAACAATCATTTTTAAAACCCGAAGACCGCCAAATGGAGATGTTTTCCACGATGGCTATTGATCTTGGCTCCTTTTCTAAGGACCGGAGTCAACCAATAAAACCCACAACCACTCATATCTTTACAGTTTTAGTACACAGATGATGTTATTTTATCCTTTCCGTTGGAATACTTCAAACTTCAATTATTATTTAACTGATATACAATATGTATTTCAAACTTGCTTTGTGGACTCTTGCGGTTAGAAGTGATGTAAAAAAGTTAGTAAGTAAGAAATGTTATTTTTATGCAACGAATTACATGGCTTCTCCAGAATAGTAAATTACATAAAAAATATATTATGCAAAACTTAAATATATTCATTCAATACTTACCATTTTTCTATGTTTTTGGCGTTCTGCATTCAGGATCTCCAGAGATGGCGTTCGTGTATGCAATGGCCGCGGCTGCAGCATCTAGCTTTATAGCACGGGCTTGCCGTGACGGCCAACTGGCTTCCTGTGGCTGTTCTCGGAGCAGCCGGCCCTCCAAGCTTAACGAAGACTGGACCTGGGGCGGATGCGGCGATGATATGGAATATGGATACAAGTGAGTACAAGCTAAATCGTACAAATCGCACGGATCTGTTCTTGGCACTGGGGCAGTGCGAACTCGACGAAAGTGGTTATTATGCATGTATTATCTCTTCTGCAAGAGGTGCACGTTTAGTCGTTATTTTGTAACACCCTTGCTGTCGCAGGCCTGCAAAAGATCTGGGATCGAGGAACACCCAGTTTGGTGTATGCTTATGACGCACCATATTTCAAAAACACACGATGACACTCGACGTCGAGAACAGCAGCGTGTGCATTTATGCCTGTATTATCTTTTCGGCAGGGATTTACATATGCTTGTCATAATGATAGTGTACGAGAGGTTTGATCTTGTGAAACGTGTTTCTAAACACCGCCGGGGTGTTTGAAGTTTTTTTTGCTGGCACTGCCCTTACAACGACCGGGATGAGTTGTTGCTAATTGTTGGCGATTAAGGTCAATTTTTGGCATCTGGTCAATAAGGGTAGTCCTTTAGGATAGGGTAAGCCGTTTGGGCGGAATGGTGTTATAGATTAAAACGGCACCGGTTTTTCACACGACAGGATCGGTCCAAAATCGGATCCGACCCGTACCTTGGTATGCATAGTTGAATATCCTGCCATTAGGCAAAAATGGCAGTCCACGAGTCTCACGAGATTGTAATGCCATCAAAGAAAAGAAAGAATTTGGTTCACTCACAAATGTTCATTTTAAATCACTGTTATGATCATTATGCTAGATAAATCAACTAGGGCTCATTTAGTTACATTTCTCGCTATCAATATAGCTTTGCTGTAATGTTTGACCACCTTTCACGTTGCTGAAAAAAAAACATAATCCCATTGTTAAAAATTTCTGCTGCGGAATAAAAATTGGGCACATTTATCGTCGTGATTTGTCGAGTTAAACATAATCGCCCGATTTATTCGTTAGCAACGAAAAAAGGAACCCAATCTTTCTATTACGCTACGATACACATTTAGGACATTTTTCACAGTAAGCACATAGTTTTAAGCGCCAATTTTCGTCTCGCGTCGTCTGCTTGTAAGGCTGCAATAGCAATACAAATTGCAATTCATCTATCATGTTGCGGACGTCTCAGTTTCCTTGATGCTGTAGCTGTATACTTGATAGTAATGATGATTTTGTTTTGTTTTCCCCTTATCAAATCCCTTTCTCATTACGCGCGCTAGATTTACGCAAACTTTCATCGACATCCGTGAGAAGGAGAAAAAGCGGGGCACACGTGGCCTGGTATCGATTCCGGCCAAGTATCCGAAAATAATCGAACGACTGTTGGACGCACTAAACGACACTACCAAGGCAGGCGTAATGCTGAACGAGACGGACACAATTCTTCGTCCGGAGGACCTAGAGCAGCTGCAGGACAAAATAGCAAAAGAGATCGCCAACTCGAATCTTAATCCGAAGGAAATCAGCGACCTACAGGTAAGAGCATATATAGGTGCTAAGAGTTTGCTTATCTCGCAATAAAATAGAGTTAGCTTCCCACACTCTGTCGATGGGGGATGCTACGACAAATACAAATACGAGGTTTAGCTACAACCCTGTGCTGTGCGATAGCTCAAACCGTCCACCCATTCCGACTGGTGCTGGTGTGTCAGGGCAAACCGGGCCTGCGTGTGCTGTTTAAAGATCTCATGCATTTCTCATGGTTTGTTTTCCTCTTTTCTTCTCATCTTTTGTGATTATGATTAGGAACGGATTAACAAGGAAATCACCAACTCCGAGGTATTCAACCTGAAAAACGTCAACATTTATGATAAATTGAAAAAGATATTCCGAAAACCCGAGAAAACGCTCAACGGCGTACAGTTTAGTGCGTCGGCTAAGGCACGAGCCCTGATGAATTTGCATAATAATGAAGCTGGTCGTAGGGTAAGCAAAACACAAATGGACTTCCTTTATATTAGCTACACGGTTGATGGTTTCGAAGGGGTGTGTGTGTGTGTGTGAGTATCGGTGTGTGAAAGGATACGGTGGTTATTCAACTATAAATAGGGCCCGTACCACTAAACTAACACGATTTATTTCAAACCCAAAAGTAGAATAGAGCCGGGAACATGATTACGAATTTGGTTTAACACTTTTATCTTGTGTGTAAAAAAATGTGGTATATTTCGAAAGGGATTGTAGGAAAGCTAACATTAACCATACTCTATTCAATGACGTATTCGTTTTATTATGTAAAATGTATTATTAATTTTTTTACCAATTACTGCCTATCATTGCCTAGGCCGTTATTAAAAAATCTCGCATTATCTGCAAATGCCATGGAGTTTCGGGTTCGTGTAGTTTGATCACCTGTTGGCAGCAGCTGACATCGATAAGAGAAATAGGTAAGATGACGTGTATTATTAGATGATTATTAAGGTGCAGTACACTCTGCGTTTAAATAATAACAAATTTATTGAAAAAACTTTTTTAACGTTTTTATCATTTTCCGATTTTCTGACCGAGTATAACCGAATATTCTGTTATGCTAGGATGGGTAACATGTGTTGACTTGCCAAGCACATTATTATATTAATATCAAGCTTATTATGTTTGCAAACAAATTGTAACAGTCTGTACCTACAACGGGTCGTTGATTCCTGGTTATCATTAAACCGCCTGTTAGCAATCTTTTCAATTGTTCACGTTTCTCATTAAAATATCCATAAAAATCATAAACTACATAACCGAAAAGAAGCTTCGCTAAATTTTGGTAAATGATACTTCTTTGTCTTAAATACGACATAACGACCTATTCCGGTCATGCCGGCTTATAAAGGCTATCTGGCGTTTTGTGCTGCCATGTAATTGGACAGTCAGTTTTCACTGCGGAGAAGCGGTCCAAATAAGATTTGGTCCTCGGCTCTTGCCGTGTGAAGATCGATGTCCCTATCGCCTCGGCCACCGGATCGCTCTCAATGATACTAATGATGATACAAAAAGATACTAATAACAGTGTTATTGTTCTTTTCAAAAGGTGACTTTTTGAGGGAGAAGTACGACGAAGCAACGCAGGTTAAGGTGAACAAACGCGGTCGATTGCAGGTAAAGGATCCACGGTACAAAATACCATCAGCTTTAGATCTTATCTATCTCGACGAAAGTCCAGATTGGTGCCGCGTCAATCGTCAGCTCATGTGGCAAGGTAAGCGCAGTTATGAACTAGTATTTTGTAATATATCTCGTCGACAGGGCCACTAAGTTGAATAATGAATCTACTTTTTCCTACACTGAATGTTTGTTTTAGGAACTCATGGGCGTGTTTGTAACAAGACTTCTTCTGGGCTAGATGGTTGTTCCATATTATGCTGCGGCAGAGGTTACAACACGAAGAAGATAATCGTTAAGGAGCGCTGCAATTGTAAATTTCAGTGGTGTTGCCAAGTAAAGTGTGAGGTCTGCACAAGAAGTATCGAGGAGTACACGTGTAAATAATAGAATAAAATAAAAAAAAACACACAGACACACACACACTCAAACGAATGCGAAATGTGCAGAAGCTCTAGTGCAGAAATGAATGGAAAGTTATGGATCATTCGCGCAGAACAAAAGTATACTCGTTATTCAGGTATATAAATCCTTTCCCCGTACAGGTTTTATCGTTAGATTAGTACAATCGAGCCGTGAAAAGTTTGTCCGTTGAGGTCATCGGAACACAATCGAGACGAATTGTCTCAGACTGACTACACAATGCCGACAATATTATTTGCATTTAAACATTCAGTGAGGCTTGTGATACGTTTGTTACCAACGTATTTCAATTTCAATGACAGTGAGTAACCACTTCCCGATTCATTCGACATTAGTTCGCTGCCGGTACATGATAGTCAGCTGTTGTAAATATCAGTTATTTCAGTGGGTGTTAAGAATATTTCTAAAACAAACAAAAAAACACACAGTATTATTAGGTACAGTTTTACTTAATGCATTAATTTAATATGCTAAGGTAAGGTTCTCGATGTAATTGGAATTGATATTGGGGAGAGCAGCAACATTTGGCAATAAATAACTCATGCACTTGCAGATCGACGGTCCATCGAAACTTGAGGTAGTTTTCTTCTATTTCATGTTTCGTAAACATGTAACAAATCCTACTGTAGATATTAAAGTTTTAGTATCAGAGATTGAAGCTCGAGCACGGTCAAACTAGCTTTTTAACATTTAATCTATACAAGCAACTGTCGTGTAGTTTTAATTCGCACATTTATGTAAAATTTTAGGCCCTCTCTGGGACAGATTTTCCGTAGTGTGAGAAAATGGAGTAGTTACGCGAAGGTTATTATTTTTTCAATATTTGCCAGCGCGAAGATTGAAGTTATTTCCTGAATTCTCTTCTTCGCTACGAATGAATGAATAACCTGCCTATTTAAGTGATATAAGCAAAGGAGCACTTTTAATGAATTATTATTGTACTTTTCATTCCAAACATGTTACACAGGGGTAAGCATGAGCAAAGAAGCAATAAAAATCATAAATCGATCGTCGAAAACGACGGACTGTGGGTCTTATTCCAGTTTTTGAGAAAACGTTATCGTTGCATGATGTGAAAAAGACTGTAACTACAGAGGCCTCCATATTTTTCTTTTTATTTTATTTAATTAATTCAACGGACCGTATGTGGCCCCCTTGAAGCATGGTCTTACATTTTCTTATACTTAACAAATAGTGAAAAGTCTTTGTGCGTTACAATTTCGCTGCTTCAGCGCCTGCAGGCTGAGCAACGCACAGCGTCCGTCATAGTCCACCTGGACCCTCCAGAAACACAGCGCAAACCACGAAAACTTGCGCTGGATGGACTCCAGTCGCGCCAACGAACGTGTCGATGTAGGCCACCACACAACGGATGCGTAGTCCACCATAGTCCGAGCTAAGGAGCAGTACAACATTTTTACAGCGACCGGGTCAATAATATCGTGCGCAAGTTTTATTTACAACGCCAACTATTTGATTGCCCTTAGTGACGATGCGCTCTAGCTGGTCATGAAAGCTCAACTTATTATCAAGGAGCACTCCTAGGACTATAACACAGCTTTTGCGTTCAAGGGCAGTGTCGTTAATGATATACTCCATATATCATATATTCCATGATGCTTGTATTGAAAAGTATAAAATTGCTAACATTTCACATATAAAAATCAGTAAACTAATACCACTAGTATAACCACTAGTAACTAGTATACCATTCCCCCATACGAAGAACTGATTAACCAGCAACGGGTAAAATGAGTCAAGGAAGGCAGAATTGGCAGGCTTAAATCTCTTAAGGTTGTAGTATGAAGATTGCAACCTTTCTAAATTTGGAATTTGGTTCATAAATGGAAATAGAGTACCAGTTGTACATTACACAAAAGATTACTATTCAAGTTTAAATCGAGTAAAAAAATTTAAAAGGAGAACGTGAAGTTAGAAAATTTAGTATCGCGTATACAGGGTTTACAATGTTGTACACAATTGTCCACAACTCCACCACAATGTTAGCTGTAAAAGACACAACTGTGAACCACTGTAAATGTCAATATCACTGTCTAAAATCATATTTGAACTGCTTCTCAACATTGAATGTTGTACATTGTTGTAATAAAATTCTATTTATTTCCATAAATACACCACTAAACGCTCCAAATGCATGGCCTGATGAAAAATGCAATCGTAAACAATCAAAACAGACAGCTCAGAATGCGACGTTTGCACGAGTTAACGGGAAGATTGTGATATTGAAAAAGACACTTTACCTTGCAGGGCAAGGATTGTTTCCAAGTGGTAAATAGTTGTGTCTTTCAAAGCAACATTTGTGGTGGGCTTGTATACACTTGTTTAGAACATGGTAAAACCCTGTAAATCTTTCGGATGCATGTAAAATTAATTGTTATTACAAAAAAATACATTAATGTATCGTGTATATTCTGGGTACATGAACAATCATTCCACCTAGACAAAATTTATTAAAAAAAAACAATCAGCGCTTCCAACGTTGGATTGGAACGTTTACGCCCACTGATAAGTGATATCCATTATTAACAACTATTGTATGGTTGTAATATATACGTTTCTTTGCGTAATACATTTGACCAAAATTTAGACGTCCGACTTCAATGCCGGATTTTAATTAGTTCTCCTGTATTTTTTCTTTTTAGTAAACACGCTTTCATTAACCTTTTCTGTTTAGTTTTGCACATCAAACAGTGAAAGCACATATACACATATACATGTAATTATATTCTACGCAATGTTTTACATTTTCAACTCTATTAAAATTTGAAAGCACGTTATGCATCTCCTACGCAATGCTATCGATTTTGTATCATATTTAAACTATGTTTAAAATTGCCATTCTAAAATTAAAACCCAACCTGATGAACTGACAACCGTACGAGGAATAAAAATTCCTTGTTAACCTTTCATTTTAATGGCATTGCTCGAATAGGCCTGTTATTGATATTTGTGTTGTTGTTTCGATTACGCGTTTATATTGAAAGTGTTTCTTCCTTCCCATGTACAAATTGATATAGCTTAAAACAATATCTTGAATATAATTCAAGTATTCAACATTTCTTCTAGCAGACAGTGAACAAGAGAGAGGGTTCCTTTTCATTCTATCAATTATATAGAGCTTAAAAGTGGAATACGTTTGCGAAATTTAATTTCCAATAGATTCTTTATACCTCACCGATTACCGCTGGCCGTACATATTCTTTGGGGAAAAATCCAACCTTAAATAGAATAGACATGAGGAATTGATCACATTGTAATTCGCTAGTAACAATAAATGAAAACTAAATATTACGCAAGCACCTGGGTGCTATTGTATATTACCTTTTCCAAAGTTTTACCACGCCACCAACCTTTACTGTCTCCTTCTTTGCCGATTACAATGACTTGACAACCTTGTCGCATCGGTAGCTGGTTAAGCTCATTAGGTGCAAAATCGTAAACGGCTATGACAATCTCTTCTTTGAAAGGCCATTGGAGAAGTTGATTTAAACTGAAATGAATGATACGGTTAAACATAATTTACCAGGGCAAAACTACAAACAAATTTTTACCCAGCAAAGTTTTCTCCCAAATCGTTTCTTTCGTAAAACGAAACCAACTCTATGATGGTTTTGAAGTATCTCCTAGTTGAGAGATAATAAAACACATTTTGAGGTTCTCTCTTCTGATAAATTTTCATGTGTTTGATAATTTTCTTGTCAGTTCTGTAAGCAAACAGTAAAATGAAGCAAGGATATACATTAGCAAAACGTGCAACGAACGCATTAATAGTAAATGCATCGTGAATCAATGCTGTGTAAGAAAATGATGAAAATTACTTACTTCAGACTAAGCGCATATATTGTTTCACTTTCATGGGAGGCACCTTGCGGACGGACACGTAGCAAGTAGGTTCCAATTTTTTTGTTCTCTAGCCGCTGGGTAGCTGAATCTCGGTTCATAGTACCAACGAACCAGTTGAACTCCGAAAGTAGACGATCACATACCGGGGGCGGTGTTTGTTGCAGTTGTTTGCATCGACCAGTTGATGAAATGCATCCTCGGTGTACTATTATTTCGCATACCTTGCAACGATAGCCTTGGTGTAGTTTTCCTTTCAGGAACTTAGAGCAATGGCGACAGATGACGGGTGTATCGAAAGTGTGAATTACAAATTTGTGATCGGTATTTTTGCATCCCACGGGTTCTAAGGTTTCCCTGCGTGATACACAAACGCGAACGAAGACACATTAAACCGTAGGTGGAATATAAAATAAGAAACATGTAATTAAATATAATACAAAACATATAAAATAGGATAAGTCTTTGATTGTAAAGCTCGGAAAGTAAACCAATTGTTGATTAAAATAAACAATGATTAGATAAAACTAGTAATACTGAAACGCATAGTTGAAAGCTAAATCTTACATTGCTGTTTCAAAGGCTCTTTTCCATTTTTCACGTTCTTCTTCTGTTTTCATGTAGAGTGTGAATGCAGTAGCTTGCGTTTTGCGTGCTAACAGTAGTGAATACTTTAAACGCCCATCGCGACCTAAGGTACGACGAGAGTTCAGTATCTCTATCCTATAATCAAGCAAATTGTGTGCTTCACGGAAAGAATATTGAGCTTCCTGTAAAGAAAACCAGCATTAGATTACACATTAACCTTAGGTGAGACATATGATTACAACAACGATCTTACCCCAATCTTAGTATTCGAATTTTTCACCAGTATCATCACTTTTTCAAACACGAAAGCGTACCGATGTTTCATTTTTTGATCTTCGTGTGCTTTTATGTTAAGATCACCGTCGAGAAGTAGTCGACCGTACTGTTCGAGATTGTTGCCGTTTGGTAAGTTCAGATCTGAAATACTTTCCTAGGGATTGTTTCAAGAAAATCGATTAAACATAAAGGATTTTACCCATCTTCCACGAGCAATGAATACACACCTTAACTTTTTGTATTACTATAAGATGTTCCGAGTCACGTTTCACCTCGTTCGAATACTGTGCAACATCTACCATCGCTTCTTTGGCTCTTTCTAATCCGCGAAAATCTTCATGTGTCTAAAACATGTATAGTCATGTAGGTGAGGTATGATTTTGCTAAATATATTGTTTACCTTCGAAGCACTTACCGGCACTGTTTCTTGTACAAGTTTATCTAACAATAAATGATACTTTAAAATTCGTTGCATCGGAACAGACAATATATCTCGTAGCTGCAATCTTCCATCGCTATGCTCTTTTTGGCTTTGCTGGAAGAAGTAAATGTATCAAATGTAAACAAACGCTTAATTAGTGTTAAAATTAAAACTCGAGTATTTGTGATTGTGAAATGTATTTGGCAAAAGAGATTTCAGAAACAAATGATTTCCTAATTTGATTTAAATTTCAAATCATTGTTTTAATTTGTTCTCATCTCGGAGCTCAAGGTTGGTTAGAATTGAACGCATACATAAATATTTCAATCTACTTACCAAAACAGTCTGCTCGACTGTGTTGGATTTTTTACACACATCTCGTAATGTCTCAACCGCGCTGGTCATACTGGAACAGTATTCGCCGTAGATTAGAAAGGGTTCTCTGAATTCTAGGAACGTTGTACTGAGCTTGAGCTTGGAACCCGGACAGACAGCTTCGTGCAGCCGGTCTAGAAATTTATTGTGAATTTCGACCAGTTCTCTTATGCATGGAAAAATTGCACGTATCTCTTCTTTGGAGAGTAGTTTTTCGAGGGGCTGCATAAAAACGTACTTCAGTGCATTCAAAGCTTCTAAATAGTTTTTCTCCGTATCAAGCAGTTCCTTGATTACAAAGTCACGTTGCTCCAAATTGTTAGTTGATGAAGCTAACTGTGGTAAGAATAAACAAGGAATAAATATATAATACATAGTTTCAACATAGCCAATCGTTAACACACGTTACAAACTACTTCATCCGTCATTAGAAAATATAATAAAATAGTTGTGGCTGCTTCTCTTATCGACAAATATAACTTTAAAACTTAAGCTAAAAAAAACATACCTGATTTCGCGAAGCATTCTGTATCGAGCATAAATCTTGATAGACTTCTTCTACTTTCATATCATGCTCATCGTGACTGCAATATTCTACTGGATTAGATGTACTATGGGTCATCGATGCGGAATGCAGCGCATAAAAAATAAGGAGATAAAAAGCGAAAATGAAAGGTAAAATAATAACAGTAATAATATTGCAAACCAAAATAACCACAAACTATTTGCACATGAATGCTTATCACTGAAATAAACAACAAATGCATGTTGATGGAAACAATCTGATATTTTATAAGATGGAATCAAAGGAGCAATACCGTTATTCATAGATAAAAGTATATAATGTTCGATTTGGATTCATACTCTTCTTAACCTGATATAACCAAAAAGCATAACATCTAAAAAAAATTGTCTGAAAAATAAAATACATTGTCCTATTGCTAACAAAAAGGTTCTAGATTACAAAAAACCACGAACGAAATAGGGAACACTATTATTAAATATGCAAAAATATTACATTCCATATACAGATAGGTGTTTTTTTATTTATGACAAGCACAACGGGAAGTATTTTTCTTTTCACAAGGTTTACAATTAATATGAAACGAGTGA
The DNA here is from genome assembly GCA_000349025.1 of Anopheles minimus. Lineage (NCBI taxonomy): Eukaryota > Metazoa > Arthropoda > Insecta > Diptera > Culicidae > Anopheles > Anopheles minimus. The sequence goes on along the minus strand of KB663722.1, from coordinate 109,289 downwards.
ACGAGAGCTAAGTAATAAATATAATTATTAAAGGTACAACGCTCGTTAGTTCTCTTTGTTATTTAGCTATCTTTTAAATTATTTAATTCGTTAAATATTTTATTTTCCCTTTGTTTCTCTAGATTCTTAGCTCTAGTCAGGGTTCCTGTTTACGTTTTTAGGGACTTACTAGCCAGATAACTTTGTTAAAAAAATTAATCTATAGATGAATGTCAAACTATACATTGCTATTACTTTTTTGCGATTTTTACTAACATATTACTTTTGGCGATATAAAAGATCCGTTGGGCTTGTCGTTCAATGACCGAAATGTATATGATATAAAAAAAAAACATAAAATGATATTATTGACACATTGCTGCGTTGTTACACTGCTAACAATAACAGCAATGCATTAATAATGTATTACAATATCATAAATTTCTTTGCTAACCTGTGGCAAAGTTGACGAAAATGTTACGTAGCAAAGGTCTTCGTAAATTTTTTCCTCATCACGTGCACAACAATCCGGATAGTTCGTTAGTTCGTTGTAATGATCATAGAATGTGCTTTCTATTGTATTGCAACGTTTCGTTCGAACGTAGATGGTTTACAGGGGGCGGTACAAAATAGAAAGAGATATTTATTATACCTTTCTATTATATTATTTAATCTTCGTTCGTTTCAAACCTTGATGACAGCAAGGTAGCGAACCATTTATTAACACGATCTCTTTAGTATCACATCCTAGTTCGGAATCCAACAAATTTTGGCTTATTTTGCATGAAAACAGAGAAACGAAGAAAACATTTATGTGGTAACGTTTAGATGGAATGCAATCTGGCACAAAATAAATGAGATACACAACGGTAAACACGGTCTTCCAAATATAGCAGCATATGTAAGAGACGAATGAAGTCCATTGACTCAAAGTCTCTATAAACCAACAAACCAACCAACCATAGCAGCATATGTTATATGCAGTTCATATCAATAACGTAAACAATGGTATCTCTTCAACAACAAATCAGCTTGTTAAGTGTAGCGCGCGCTTTGAAATGCATTTGATTACGGTTCGTTCATTTCACTGCGAGATTTGAAGTAATTGTTGAATGAAACGCGCACAAATGAAGGTAAGTTTAATGAGTTTTCCACCTACCTTGCATGTAAATCTTTATAGATGTCATCGTCTAAGCAGGTTCTCTCCGTCTGCACAGAGTGCGGGGCAAATCCGCTAAAACAAAGCAAACATTCGTGTTAGGTATAGTTAAAATGCCGTGTAGTAGATTATTTTTCAAACTCTAAAAACGTCTCGTATTCTTGTTGTTGTTTACGTTGTTCACGTTGTTGGGACAGCAATAAAGGTCGTATGTTGCCCTGAACAAGTCCCAATTAGCAGAATGTGTCAAATTGATCTTGAATTGCTAATATAACCCAATATTAAATGGAACAACAATACAAAAGAAGCAATGGCCGTTCGCTGTTGGCCGAATAAAAAATAGAATAACACGAGATAGTCCGTTTCAATCAGACCACTGCATGAATGTGCATTAACGCAAACGTTTAAGTCCTATATCCGTGGATCAGTACGATATTTAATCGTACCTACGATTTTTTACGCCATGCGACTAAATTTTTTGATAGAACGGTTGGACTTACGGTATGTTGTGCGAGGATTGTACTTTTCTGCATGTAGACAATTTCGAGAGAGTTAACAGCACCCGATGGAAGTTGGTTAGGTCATATAGCATCGTCGGTTCGAATAGGTCAGCTTCCTTTAGCCCAAAGTTTGTTTTGCAAGCTTCCAGAAATAGTTTTATATTTTGTATGCAAAGAAACTAAACAAAAGCAACAAAGTAAGATTAGGCTAATGCACTTTCAATGGAGTATTGCAACAGCTCACTGGAGATGTGCTTTTCGCGTTGAAAATGCTCATACAACATAATTATACTGATGGATCATTATACATACGTGAGCCATTTGGGGTTTCCTATTGAAATCTTTCCTGTCGAATGACGACGGATCCAACAGATTGGCTAAATTGCACAGCATCACCCCATCGCGTAGAATGGTGGCGAGCACCTTGATGTCCGAGTCCGGATGATTGGCACGGTGGTCATTTGGAATGATGCTGCAGCGGGTTAGCCAGGCCGCGCAATCTCGCCACAATTCATCGGCCATAGTATTAGATGCGACGGTAGTTGTGGCCATCACTGGAGGAAGAGCAATGCACTATATTTTTTTTGCGCCCACGCCCAGATATGTTAAGATATCAAGGCTGAGCACCTTCTTAGACTGATGAAATACCCGGCGCTGAAGAGAATTGTGCAAGAAAAACTGAACAGAATGTAAACAACGCACTATTTTAGATGTAGTTTGGTAAAATCCATAATGATATGGATGGGGGAGCGATATTGTTCACATTCCCATTTGTTTCTGCTTGTTTTCGCAATCTTCTTCTTGTTGGCTGGGTTTTGTTGTTTTGCGATGCACACTGGGATAGCTATCGACCAAACATAATGAAAGCTTGCATTTCGATAAATGCAGACGAAATTGAAATCACATATTTTGCTGTTGAAAAATCGTCCATTCTTGTGCGCGAATTCTTTTTTTTATTTCTACGCTAAAACGGAGCAAAAAAAAGCTGAAAATGAGATGCAAAAAACTGGAAGAAGGATTCGAAAATGCAAAAAACAAGCATTAATAATTAAAATAAGTACTAAAAATTATAGCAATATATCTACTGAAAATTGATATATCGGTCGATCTTTAGTGGATCGTGCTTATAATAAAATTAATTGCAGTGCACAGCAACAATTTCCTGTACTTGAGCCTCAAAAAATATTTATAGGAAAATTTGTTTGGCAACCATGCCCATTTGACATTTCGTTGAAGTTTCAGCATTTCGGTACATCAGCTGGGGAAAAATAACAACAAATCTTCTTATCAAATTTACCAGTGGTGTCACACGGCTTCTGTACTGCATAAATTGGGAGAAACCGAATGTATCGTGTATTTACGACAACTTAATAGTTCCTTCGAGGTTTTTCTCAGAAGTTAGGTCACGCATATTGTTCAATGCGCGTAAATTAGTTCTGATGTGCTGAAATTATACAGGTATTCAACACATCGATGAACTGTGAAGTTGGACATTCCTGAACCATCTAGGATTCTAGGTGCGGTGTATATAAATACAAAGTAATCAAGCAGCTCAATTCCCATTCTGTTTTTGGTGAAGTAGTTCTACAAATTAATCGAGACCTGTTGGAAACTGCGTGTTTGTGGCACGAGTGTGTGTGTGTGTGTGTGCATTTTTATTGGAGGAGTAGTGCGAAAGCATAACAAATTGAGTAAGTGGCCACACACGTAAAAGTTTACCTAGAAAGCAAAAGTTGGCAGTGTATGTATCCCACAAGGAACGAATACAGTTTTGGTTAGCAATTATTACCAATCGCAATTTGAACATGCAATATCACGATGAGCAGAGTATGATCCCAGCTATATGCTATTTCGATTGATAGGATAACTGTTATGTAAGAAAGCCAAATATCATGTCCAAGCGAATGTAAATCAATTTTTTTATTGGACCACAAGCACATCGATTACTGTGCAAACTGAGAATTAGCTGATCGACAAGGGTCGCAGAGATAGAGTTAGTGATTGACTAGTATAGGTTAAATAATACATTTAACGGTGTCTCCTACAGGACCGAGGTTAGCAACACAGTAATTTTCCGTGCTGATCATCGAATGGGCATCAACAATGATTCTTATTCTTAGGAAGCAAATGTTTATATTTTCAATTGATATCGATCGATGATATTTAGTGCGTAATTGTTAACCGGCTCCTTGTGAATCGATAACAGCCATCCTCTATATGGCGTGTTGTACAGTATGGTAGCTGAGTGTATGGTGTATGTTATAAAAGAAGTTTTTCCTGTTTTCAGGTGTCTTCCACTATGGCTAGCAACGGCAAAGATTCAACGTCTGTTACCTCCAGCGGTACAAAACAGTTTGCGTAAGTGATTTGCATCATCAGTATCAAATGTATCTTATAAAAGGGTGAATGATATTTACCAGCCACTATTGTAGTCAATCATCGATAGCAGCATCGTCGTAACTGATAACTTGAGGGAGATTATTGCTAATGTAACCAATCTGACACGGGAATGAAATAGAAAGAATAGATAAAAGAAGCTTGACGATAATAGCATCTTGAAATCCGAGGGCCTTCGAAACAGCCCACTTGTCTATCGACGCATTTTGATAACCCATTACAAGTGTATTGACCATTTAAGCCACATGCGTGCTAGGCATTTAAGCATACTTTATACAAAGCTATTTGGAACTATATTACTTCAAACCAGCATACTGAAACGAGAAATTTATTCATCTTTTTATTTTGTTACGGAATAAGTGGTTCGTAAAAAGATGCTTCGCGCTACCAAAGCTGATCATTGTTGCTAAGCCTGTGGTAAAGATCGTATTATTATTATTATTACTCATAAAGAACGGTCAGGCTGTATATCTGTGTTATTTTGTAGGGAATTTATTAGCATTATTATTTTTATTTATTAGACTTAAATTGTTTACCGCAATGTTTAACAAAACATATTCTTATATACTAAGGAAATGGAGGGGTCAGTGGGAACACAATTAAACTAAACATACAATTTTATCAGCGGTAGGCGGGCGGTCCCCGCCTGGTGGCCGAGGAGATAAGCGGCGCCGGTCGCATACGGCAGGACCGGGGTTCAAATCCCATCCGGACCGTTCCCCCGTAGTAAGGGCTGACTATCCAACTACGTGATATGAATAAGTCTCGTGAGCCAGAAATGGCAGGCATGACCGAGCAGGTCGTTAGGCCAAAGAAGACAATTTTATCAGCGTGGAAGATAAGATGAAGGATCGTGGAGACGAGATCGAAAGTGGTACATAGGGACATTGTAGTCAAATTGGTGGTACGTGTTGTAGAAGGCCAAGAGCGCTCTAAACAATGGCTCGTTCGAACCGCATTGTGTGTGGCGGGATGGGATGTACAAGGAATGTCTATCACATAGACGTCGGGAAGAGTTGTTGGCGATGGAACGATTTGTCTGATTCTAGCTTTAAATATATGATACAATCCAATAATATTGGTTAAAATGATCCAGATCCGATTTGCTGAGCCGTTTTTTTGCTCTCGGAAATCATTTTGTATGGCGAAACCGTTTCTTGATTAATTGACCTGATCTGGTTCGGATCTCTAATAGAATGAGAAAATCCATCACAAAATTGGGTCAATATCACTAGTTTGATTCCTTTTTTAAATTCATTTTGGTGTATTTTTAATGCTTTTGGAGCATTCAAAGTTATGGTTTATTGTGTTCCTCAATCAAATTTAATATTTGCTACCAAGCAATCGAAGTGGAATAATAAATACTAGTATAATTATGGAAATTCAAATAAATACCTTCCTTGGATGGGATTTTGGTCCCGGTTTATCTTGTGAGAGACCAGAGCCGATGCCACAACACCACCGGCCGTCCAGCAAAAGGATTTCAAACAGGAATATTCGGAAATATACATTGTCATAAATTGTTTATGTCCCGCCAAAGATCTTGGCGTATCACTGGATACGAATTACGTTGCCCGATCATTCAACGAAGAAAATTACGTTGCCCGATCATTCAGGACTTCATCCTCGGCAAAGCTGATCGTATGCTAGACCTCTATTCGTGCGAGATCCTCTATGTTTGAAGACATTGTACCGTTGATGATTGATACTACGTAATTCAGTCTACGCTACAGGTGAACGGTAGCATGGGAAAGTATTCCCAGTCCTGCCGTTTGAGGATCAGTGCCACTATTGTCTCGACCACTTCCACACATGCGGGACTAAAAATCTGTTTGAAAATGTTTTTCTTCGAATGTGGCTACGAGGGTCTCGTCAGCTCATCGTCTCTACAATCTCGTCAATCAGTATGTCCAATCTACGAGATCGAAGAGGTGGCTTGTTTGGAAGTTATGCTTAATTCTGAATCCCAAGCCATGTTTCAAAATTTTTCTAATACATCAGATAACAAACACGATGATCTGATATTTGTTATCGTTTCAAAACCTGATCTGGAAAATTTATTTAGTTATTTATTTATTCCATTATGACGGTCAGGTAGCCGTATTGTCGGGTCCGTTTGGGTCGATATTCTTGTATCGTTATTTACAATGTTTACAAGGAATTCCCTCCTTATAATTTGCCTTATCCCAGACATACCTGATCGGGAGAATATTTATTGAATTTTATTCCAATATGAACAAATGAATGGAGACTCAATTCTACCATTTTACCGAAGCCCAGGTTTGGTTATGTTCCCTCCATTTTTTATTAAATGTTTGATCCAAATGATTATTCCTCTTCTTCTTTGGCTTAACGACCTACTCGGTTGTCTTTTTCCGATGGTGTAACGACCTATTCGGTCATGCCTGCCATTTCTGGCTTACTAGACTTATTGACACCACCTATTTGGATAGTCTATGTCCTTACTACGGGGGAACGGACCGGAAGGGATTTGACCGGCCACCGAACTGCCCTTATATGTTTGGTTAAAAAATATAGCTGAATCTTAAATTATATTTCCTTAAAAGATCAATTGTTACAGCTCTTCGTAGAATTATTCGTAGATCAAAAACTTTCTATTCGTTAAAAAGTACAACTTGTATGATGATAAACCGGTTTCCTACGTAATTCCTCGATGTCCCTCGTACAGCTCTTCCCAAATTGAACATGCAATTTTGTATCAGGATTTCGAAACCCGCAACGTTTCAATGGATAGGTGTTTATCGAAAGACACATAAGCGTTTCGCAGCAGAGTAACGATAGTTTAAAGAAAAGTTTATCACAGAAATGTAGAAGAACACAATTGTTATATTAAAAGAACAATTTCAAACTCGTATCAAAAGTTTTGGTTTGTATCGCATATCAGTGTTAAAAAATGTTTCTATATTCGTTCTTTTCAGGTTATTACCAAAAATCGTCAATGGCGGAATTGCCGGCATCATTGGTGTATCGTGCGTTTTTCCTTTGGATCTTGTTAAGACCCGCTTGCAAAATCAGCAAGTTGGACCTAATGGAGAGAAAATGTACAATTCCATGTGAGTGATTATCATTTATGGTTTTTCCCTAGGCAAACAAACTTCGAACTTGTTGTTCATTCATTTCACATTAATTTGTGCGTGAATATAACAGTGAACATGCATTATAAAGCCGCAATGGTTATTGTAGTTAAGCAAAAATTAAATTTACTTTTCTGAAACTCGGTTTTCTCTTATGGTTCATCCTAAACGCCGTTTCAAAAAAGACTTAATTAATTAATTAGTTTTAATTAAAAATATTTGAGAAAAACATTTCTGAAATGTATTCATTCATCAGTATCACCATTCATTATTCATGTCTTGTTGCTGCAATTATCTGCATAAAGAAGAACCGTTATAGTTTTTGTGAAAACTTAAAACCGATACAAAAAAGTAATTTTTGATATATGCAAACAAAGCTATGTAGGATAATTTGTACGCTTTTCAAAGCTTATTCAAGAAGTATACCCCAAATAATAGAAATTCATTCATCTAGTATTAAATGTGAAAGTTAAACTCATCATCCACTCTCCGTTCATCCTGATGGACCGCAATATCCGCTAGAAAACTGTGCAATGTGCAACTTGAGATTAAATAAAGAAGAAAAAAATCGTATGCTCAATATTATTTTTCTATTGTAGTATTTCACTGTCAATTCGTTATCCGACCTTTACCAATTTTAAAAGATCATTGTCTGTTGGATAGAGTGAAGTTTCCAGCCACGGTGAATTGATCGCAAAACTTTGTTATATTTATTATCATTTCTCTTATTTGTAAACGTGTTAGTAGTTTCTAATGTTGTTGATTGATAAGTTACTAATTCTTTCTGTCAAAGCATGTATTGTATTGTTTTATTTGTGATTAACATTAATGTTGTTTATTTTTTATAAGTTTTCGTGTTTTCCTATCTAATCTCTTTCTAACTACGTTCCGAGTTTATCAGCAAATAAGCTGCAAAAAGTAAAAGAAAAAAAATTATATGTATATATATAACATTAAGTAACTGTTTAATGACTGTATCTAAATTATGTCATATTTTAGGCTAGACTGTTTTAAGAAAACATATCGTGCGGAAGGATATTTCGGTATGTATCGTGGCTCCGCGGTTAACATTTTGCTGATAACTCCCGAAAAAGCTATCAAATTAGCTGCTAATGACTTTTTCCGGCATCATCTAACCACATCAAACGGGTAAGTAATTGCTGCTACTCTCACGATTGCAGTCCTATGACATTTACTATGTATTCTTTAGAACTCTGCCAATTACTCGTCAAATGGCCGCAGGTGGGTTAGCTGGTTTGTGTCAAATTGTAATAACCACTCCGATGGAACTCCTGAAAATTCAAATGCAAGATGCAGGACGCGTTGCTGCACAGGTAAGCTAACAAAACGTCTTTTGAAGTTTTTTGTAGCTGAGCACCCATGCAGAAATAAATGAATGGTCATTTCTACTATATTTTGTTTCAGGCTAAAGCAGTAGGCAAGACTTTGCCGAAAGTGTCCGCAACTTCCATCGCAATGGAGCTTATTCGCACGAAGGGAATTACAGGATTGTATAAGGGAACTGGTGCAACGATGCTTCGTGACGTTTCGTTTTCGGTTGTATATTTTCCATTGTTTGCCACACTGAACGCACTTGGTCCACGGCGAGATGATGGCAGCAATGAAGCTGTATTCTGGTAAATTATGCACATTAATTCTCATAAACATTAGGCTAATTGATACTCTTATCTTAGGTGTTCATTTTTGAGTGGTTGCGCTGCTGGTTCCATGGCAGCGCTAGCTGTAAATCCGTTCGATGTAGTCAAAACACGTCTTCAAGCATTGAAAAAAGTTGAAGGCGAAATGCAATTTAACGGAGTCGCAGATTGTATTGGGTATGTTATTACACTGGACAAAATACGATTTTTCCAATTTGATGTTTTGACTGCAACTTTTTACATATTTACAGCAAAACGTTGAAGCATGAAGGAATTACTGCATTTTTCAAAGGAGGATTGTGTCGTATGATTGTTATCGCACCTCTCTTTGGTATAGCGCAAATGGTGTACTTCTTGGGCGTCGCGGAAGCCATTCTTGGTATTAAATCTGGTAATAAGTAAAGCTGTGTTTAATGTCATGTAGTGTGTGTTTGCTGTGGATCAGTTTGTATCGACTTGATGCAATACTCAAAATTTTGGTTGATTTCATGAGAACAAACCATACAAACAACATTGTTCATAAACCAAAATTCAACAACAATGGAAATACGATAACATTGCGTTACTTTTCATTAGCTCTAAACGGAAGTTTCAACTCAGCGTTGCTGATGTTTGTTTTTACAAAAAAGTACATGATTGTATGTTTAATCAATTTTGTTTTCAGAATGTAAATTACTTATTTTTGTAAATTACTATATATATTGGAATATTTTTTTGTAGTTGAAATTGTTTTTTGTTTTAAAACCATTTCTATAATTTTATATGTTTTGCAGTGAGCATGAACTTTTTTGTATTTGTTTTTTTTTTTAATATTTGACGAAGTCAATTAACCGATTTAATGCAGACAAAAGAAAAAAATAACACACGTATGAAGCAGACTGCAGATAGCTGCAACCAGTTAAGATGCCATGAGCGGATTAAATTTGGTGGCAATTAATAGTGTTAGAGATAAGCTTTGCAATAATGGAAATGCTTATAAATGTGTTCAATGCATATACACGCTAAACTATGGCCCAAACGTAGGGTTTAGCTTTAAACCTCGATAGTAAAAATGCATGTTATCTTGTTCAATTAAAGACCCGGTTCTCTGGTTATGTTTATTTTCCATTGACAATTTGCAGTAACTATATGAGTTTTAAATTATCAGCAGAAGATCTAATGAAATACGTCGATTTGACCAAGCATCCAATAAACGAAAGAATTGGCGTACTGACTAGCTGTAAATAATGTTGATATATTTGCCCTCGATTTTACGAAACATAACCGATGACGCATCGACTAGTGAAATTAGCAATAACAATGAATTTCAACGAAAACGTGCGTATGATGGGATACAGCGCAACGGCTTAATTGTAATTCACGTCAATGTTAACTTTTTTTAATTTTAATTTGATCAATATGCGTTTTAAGATATCTCTACGCAAAGCCTATATCCACATATTGTTGGGCAGAGATTAGGCACAGGCAGAGAACGAGAAAAGCAACATGCTTTAAAAGCAACTGATGACAATAACAAAGAATAGGAAGGTGATGTGTCTAAATGATGTACTAAATGTCTAAAGGGTTCATGATATGTGAAAAATTATAAATTAACGGTATGTAACCTAAAGCATGATTTAACGCATGGTATCATAGTCAACATAGTATCATACTAGCCAAACAAAGTTTGTTGTATTACGCCGTGTATAATGATCGTACAATAATTAAATTTGCTACAATGAAAATTTGACTAAATAGACACAACAATTCATGACAGTATGTGCAAACAAATAAGACTTTAACTATAATGAATTATTTGCTAGAATGAATAATGAATTATTTCTTTGTTTCGGTAATCAAACAGTGGCAAACAATGTGGATCTATCTGCTAATGTGGTGTTTTGCGTGCAATAATTTCTACTTGGCCTGAATATCAGTCCTGCACTATAATTGAGCAGTTGAATGATTGAGCTAGTGCTTTAAAATCCAATTTTGTTTTACTTCAATTCATTATATGGTAATTGTAGCAGTTTTCGGCAGCCTTCCAAGTGAAAAATTAATCATTTCTTGAGGTTACAAAGATACAATAAAATATGCTTAGTTTAAAAATCGTTTATAATTTTAGAAAAGTGTTGCTTCAAAGCCTTCCACGCGCTAGTTCGCTTTTTTCCGGAACTTACCGAACTATCGGCTGAGAGCAAATCGGACGAAAAGTGTTACCTCTTCAGAAATATTTCAATATTTAAAAAATATAGAACCAAATGTTGTGAAACTTGATATTTTAAGCGTAAATATCGCTTTTTATGTTTTAATACGTTATAAGGTTTCATTATTTAACACATCTTGAAAATTTGGCTTTTATTGTACATCTGCCAAAAAAAGTATATTGCCGAGAACAGGAACAGTTACCCTGAAGAGGTTTTATTATAATTGCTCAATATGTGTTGATGTGCGATCCACCGTAGATTCTCTTATATCTAGATTTTTTCTCTTTTTATTTGATCAGTGCTCAGTGGTCAAAAAGACTTGCATGTAAAAACCTACTTCCGGATAGCTGAATAGACAGTCTTTGCTACGGTAGAACGGTTCAGCTGGGATTTTTACTCCGGTTTTGTCGTGTAAAAGACCGGCGTCATTACCACTACCCCACTGGAACACCTGATATCACGTAGTTGGATATTGAAATCCTTACTACGGAGAAACGGTCCAGATGCGATATGAACTCCGGACGTGCTGTTTAATACAGGCGCTGCGCTTTCCTCGGCTACCGGAATGTCCCCTGTCTACACAGGCTACCGGACCGCCCTTAGCGAAATAAAAGTTGGGGCCAAACATCAGTACCCGGGTCTGATGTACATACGGGGAACTGAAAATATACGCCCGAGAGCTGTACAAGCGAGGATCCAACAATCATTCGTTAGAATAGCCTCGGCTTTTCCGTTCTTATGTATATTAGTTCGAACTATTAGTCAACTTGCTAACATACGACGATGTATAGGACGGTGATGATGGATGCACGGAGATAAGCGGATCTGAAAGATATACAGTTATCTGCAATTTACAGCTACGTGATTATAAGTACATCAGAGAAAAATGGTGACAATGCCTTCTAATGCAATAATTATTTCTATTCCTGGCGTCATGATCTCTTTTTCAAGGGCATGTCTGCCATTTTTGGCCTACCATACTTATTTGTACCACGTTTTCCTTTGTTTCTTCTGGGAGAATGGTCAGAATGGGATTTTGGTTCTATGGTGTGGCAGACGTCCAACCAACCAATCAATTTGATTTGATTCTTGTTTCCGTTCCAACTGCCCGAGATTTTTTTTTATATATTTGCACATGGAATTCTTTCATGTTATTGAAATTGAAATTTAAAATGGTTACATTTTTCGTAAGAATGGAGAGTTTTAAAGCGTAATGTTCTATGTACATTCCCTTTTTATCTATGTACAGCTTTTGCTTTCCTGGACATTAGTTTTTTATACGTTTTTCACCAGTAGAACCTCTGTATCGACAAGATGAGGTTTGCTAATACATAATGAAACAGCATTTCGCGCTTCGGACACTTCAGAATGTCTTACGATCATAATGAATTTATTTAATGATCTACTAATTTTCACCTGTTACGTATAGAGATGTGCAAAGTGACTCTGAGCGAGTGAGTGAGTTAAAATATACCAACTCGTGAGTTGCGTTCACTCGGCACGGCGTGTTTTAACGACTCGTTTTTTATTAACTCACTCATGACTG
>KB663722.1:0-96759 GCA_000349025.1 Anopheles minimus | reverse complement strand
GAGTTGCAACATGAACGAATATGAGCGAGTTGAAATGAAATCGTATGGGCCGAGTTGCAACATGAACGAATATGAGCGAGTTGAAACGAAAACTTACAAGCGAGTTGAAACGAAAACTTACAAGCGAGTTGAAATGAAAAGTGACCGTTTTATGTTTGAAACTTTTCATTAAATTATATGCATATCACCCGAATTAATATAGCATTAACAACTAAAAAACAATGATATAGTTATGGCTATGACGAGTTCCCACGGCTCGACAACCGTCAAGTCGTCGAGACTTGTCACATCAGCAACTTCTAACATCAACAAAACACCGTAAGCCGCACACCTGGCAGTCTGCTTCATCGTTACGCGACACCGGACCTCCTTCCAACGGTTAGGTTTAGGGTTTAGCGATGAGTTAGTTTTTAGTTTGGATTTAGAACTCACGTAGGTTACACGTGGTAACAAATAAATACGATTGTTTAAATGTATTAACCCGTGTCGCCCACATAATTATATATCGTCCGGCATAACATACCATTAAAAAAGACGCAACGGTTCTGAGAAAAATATTGTAGGTTTTGTTAACACACTTGTATCTGTAATATACTAAAAAGGAGAGTGACGGTCGCTCACACGTTTTCGTTTCAACTCGCTCGTACGTTTTCATTTCAACTCGCTTGTAAGTTTTCGTTTCAATTCGCTCGTATGTTTTCATTTCAACTCGCTCATATTCGTTCACGTTGCAACTCTTCCCATACAATTTCATTTCAACTCGCTCATATTCGTTCACGTTGCAACTCTTCCCATACGATTTCATTTCAACTCACTCATGAACGCTATTGGAAAACGACTCGCCGTGCCGACATGTTAGTGAGTTAATAAAAAACGAGTCGTTAAAACACGCCGTCCCGACATATACTTACTAATGAACGAATAAAATGACAGAGCCAATACTTGTACGTTTGTGCTTTGTTTTTTTTTATAGTGACTCCCAAATGAGTCGCTAAACGAGTCGGCTCAGAATAACAACTCACTCACTCTGAGTTGACTCACTAAAATGAGTTGTTATTCCCATCTCTAGTTACGTAGCTGTAGCCATTCCTCAAATATTTTCGGATTAATTTCCAATTATAAACTAATTTCTGAAGCTCATAAATGTATTATCTGATGACATTGATGCGATCAACTTCCAATCATTAGATATCAGCTAACTGAGTTTGAGTATTAATCAATCAAAAAAATGTTTCAGGAAATCTTTGGTCGTTTGGTAGCACATCATGCGAAAAGCTTTTACAAAAGAGCCAAGAGCATTATTGAATCGTTACTTAGTGAGTGATCATAGGTACTCAACAAGTGAGTTACGGCGAAATTATGTAGTGGTAGTGGCATATGATTTCATACGATATGACCAACGTTCCAAATCATGTCCTCATCGGTCCTTCGTACACAAAAGTGACTATTTTTCCAGGTAAGTCAATAGAGTCAACCCAGTAATGGATCCAGTATCCATTACATTGGATTTTAATTTATCTATCATTATTCATTATATACATATATTTATCAATCGTTTCTTTTTAAAGAGCGGTAAACGTATCATATACACTTTTCGTCATGCTATAAAAACCCACAAAAATGGCGTATAACAATTGTCTTATTATTTATAACTGCCTTCTATATAAATGTGTTTGGCCACCATACTTCAAGACATTCGTGAGTTTGTAAGTTAACGAATTGAGGTCCTTGCATATGCTAAACTCTGATTCCATGCCATAACCAGTGGCGGATTAAGCTATCCTAAACAGCAGAACCTTACTAAAACTTACCAGTAGTAATTAAAACAAATAGGCAAATAGAAAATAGGGAGGCCTCCAGCATAACAGTAATAGCTATGGGCCTTAGCCACAAATATGTAAGGGGACCTCGAACATCGATGACGATTGCGCCTCTCCCTCATGAATTTCATCATTAGGTTTGAAACCAACGACTACGACAATGTCCCAAGGATTCCTACTACTGCTGGGGTCTCAACATTCGTTACGGGCCCCCAACAAGCCTGATCGACTACTGGCCATAACTTAAGTCACGATAGTTTTGTACTGAATAAATAATTAATTAGTTACTGCTTCTTTATTATGTACGCATTCTTGAATATAATATGTATAAAACTTAAAAAAATGATCTAGGAAGACGTGGCTATATTTTTAAACTTGTCCGGGACCGACGATGAAGCTAAAATAGAACATTTAGCACCAAGTAATACCTAATAGTGGGGTGGCCCGGTGGGGTAGTGGTATCGGCGCTGCTCTCTCACACGACAGACCGGGACCATAATCCCATCCCCGGACCGCTCCCCCGTAGCAGTGATTGACTATCCTGCTACGTGGTAAACTAAGTCTAATACGGCCTGGCCGTCATACAATAACAAAAAAAAAAGGAAAATCCCAATAGTACACATGTTACTGATTATGTTCTTTCGGAGGGACTTAACTAACATAACAGACGGTTTAATTGATTTTTAATTCACCAGCACATTTTTAACTACATTTGATGATAATAAAAAAACAAAATGATGATAAACAGCGCCAAAATAGAAGTTTTTTTAAAGATATGCGACAGAACTCAGCCTCGCAAGATCGGCTTCTTATATGATCAACTAACTGTTTCTAGGAGACTCGTTAATTTGCTATTCGGATTATTCTCATGCTTTGGGAAAGAACATCATTTATGTTGTTTCCCTTACCCTTGTGACTAGTTATTCTAGCCGGTCAACGAACTTAAGTTAAGGAAAAACACATCATACACAGACACCGGGAATGTCAAGTTTAAAGAAGCAGCTCCATTGTGAGAATTATTATTTGCAATTCTCAACATTCTTTTCTCCGTAATTACAGTTACAGTACAGTTAGAAGTGTTGTTGCATTTTTATTCTGCGTCTGCATCTGTACGCATCATTCAGCACATAGTCTTAAACAATCAATTAGCCTATTTATTTGGAGTTTTTTGAGCCATTGTCTATAGCAAAATATATTACTAAGATAGTCTATTTATTTTTTTACATATCTTATTGATGTTATTTATTAATATAACTATTTAAAAAACCATGTAATATTATTCTAATTTAGTTTTATAAGTAGCGTTATTGTAAGTAGAACGAATATAATCTTTATAAAACTCATATTTATCATATAACACGAAAAAAATTTTTTTTTCAAAAAAGCTCCAAATCAAAACCAAGAAAAAATATCACATGTACATGTAAACAAAAGAAATACTTATGACACGTAAAGCATAGTAACTAACTTCTTTAAACTACTTCTGATATGTCGATAATTGCTTGCAAATTAGAATCAATTAGTGACCTGCCAGCTCACTTCAAACTGTACAGTCTTAGTGTGTCTAGAGTTTTCATTCGCCAGACGACGGCAGCTGTTATTATGCTCGTTTACCCGTAACGTATGTGCTACTCTCGGTAAACTCCAGCGGTTCAGAAAAATGGAACGAGAAATATCAATTAGGGTATAAGCGAGGAAAGCCACCGTTTGACCGTTTCTTATTTTTCGGAAGTTCTTCGCCGGTGTATGGATTTATGGGCAGTTTAGCATGTTTAGTGTGAACTGTTTTTTTAAGTACACTAAACTCAGACTCAAATATCTTAAATCGTAAATACAGTTGTTTCTTAAGTGTTTCTCTTGATCGTAAAACAGCAGACAGCACTAGAGCAATGACGGTCTATCCCGCCTAACTAGAATGCTTTTTTACTGAACCATAGCAGAGATCATAACTGATAAGTATTTTTTGTTAGTTTTTCAATATTGCATTTTGCAACACATAGTATTAGGTTTTCAGGCACTGTCCTAAGAAAAAAGGTAGCAGTGGTTGAGATGAGACTTGCAAACGGGTAGTTGTATAATTTTAGCCGGGTTTGGTACGGCCGGTGGATTAACAGAAGGGAATTGAGCTCAATCAGCTTAGGTTTTGTACTTCGTTTCCTTCTCACTTTGATGCATCTTCATCGTTATCTTTCTATCTTGTTTCAAATACGCTCGTATATGTGTGCCATTATCCATGAGTGTGTGTGTATGTTTGCTTGCATTTTCTTTTTCAAGCTTCTTCGTACGTATTTTTTACTCCTATGCGCTCTCGCTTTCTCTCTCCAGTTTTATGCGCATTCTTCGATCCGTGTGGATCGCTGTATTAACGCTGCTATTGCCTGATGCTGTTGCCGTTGATGAGAGGTCGAGCGCCTTGCTAACTGTAAACTACGCCAAGAAAGAAGAAAGAAGAAAGCAAACCAAAGAAGTGGGTCATGTTATAAAAAGGCAAGTTCAAGGCAATGCGTCTTTTAGACGTGCTGTGAAGTTCGCACAGAAAACAACCAACAGTGGTGCATACAACGAAGGTGCATCGTACTATCATACGATCAAAGGAAAAGATCGTACAATCAAAAAACAGAAGAAAACAAAAGGTTTGTTCTTACCTGAACCCTGAATAACTCAAGTGTATAGTGCGTTTTGATGGTGGATTCTAGCCAACAGTAATTTGTACGTTATTCGTATACGTGTATCCAAACTGTACAAATACGTATTGTATGACTAGGAGAAAGTTTTTCGAAAGCAACTTGTGTTGAATAGTGCGCATTGAGAAGAGATGGTAAAAACGACCTCAAATTCGGACATACAGTGAAGTTTTGGATGAACAGTATTAGTTTAACGTGATTGGTGGTGTTTTGTTGTAATTGGGCGATGTTTTTTATACTCTTTATGGGCATGGATGCTGCTCAGCATTACTATTATACAGGTGCATCCCCTGGATTTACATTAAATACGTGTGACCAACCGTGCTGTGTGTGCAACCGAATCTACTTTCCTTTAGTCCACGTGGTAATTGTGAAATGCTTTAAAAGCGACTATACGTTCTAGGAACTGGCATTGGATTTATCGATTCCATCCGTAAAAAAAAAAACGTGTATGAATCCTAAACCGATAGCCGACTACAGTTATGGGAACACGGGAAAGCCTTTTACAGTTACCTCTTATTTAGGTTATAGAACGGGGTTTCCAAGCATGCTATTCATCCCTACTGCCAAAGCTGCTGCACAACAGCATTTTACTACACAGGAAATGCAAAACCTCTGATGGAACGGTGTAAATGTAATCTTTTATTTATTACGTTTAAATGCTGCCTATGCTGCTGACTTACAAAAATATTTCCATTCGTATGCGATAAAGGCAGCGTATAAACATTGAGTTGAATTTGAACCGAATGGGTTCCTGACCCTTTTTCTGTTGCAGAAATTACCGGTGGTCATTGATTGGAACTTTCTCTTTTGCCTGGCAGTGATATTTTGTCTGTCTCTTTTGATTCGTTCGTATATACGTCATGCACCAGAGCATCACATTATTGTGGACCAGCGACAGCTTCCAAAAGTAACTTGTTTTTTTGGGCACATTTTTCAATGCTGCTCAAGAATTCAGTTAATCATACGCTGCTGTTGATGTTGATACTTTTATTTTCAAATGTGGTTTTTTCATGAGCATGTACATTAGCTTTGCTATGACTATATACTTTAATTCTGTAAATATTGCTTATGTGTAATTGCTATTATTTTAACAGTATCCATTTTTGACCTGATTGATGATGCGCCAAAAGGCCACGATAAATTCCGTAACTAGTTAAGGAAAAGAGGGTTTAAATGCAAATAAACGTACTCTTCATTGCATTTATTATTCTCTCTAAACTTAACTTTATTAGTGTTCAGGGCTGGTGATATCGAAAGATCGACCCGAAAAGAAATGAGTTCAACTGGGTGCTAACAAGCCGCCAGGAAGTTTCTGGGGCACCAGGTTTCGTGTTAATTTCTAGGTCGTGTCTATTCTAAACATTGGACAGTAAGCAGCTAGTCGTGAAGCTCACATTCCTTTAATCATTGGTATTGGTGTCAGTTACTGTACATATGCATAGTTCGAATTATGCTGAACGGTTTAAAGTTAAAATAATATGCTTATATACATTGATAAGGTTGATTGTGTATGCAGCGGTTGTGCGAAAACATTAAGGATTAACACACACGTTAATCGTCGTTCGATCGTGAATGCTTCTGAAAAGAGAAAGTTTTACTTATGGATATTATATCATGCTCGTCGTTTTGTTCGTCGACGATGTTTCTGTTTTTGTTATAGTCGCTTCATGGGGAAGTGAATGTGCACTTTAGGGACATGTTTGTGTGCCGTGACGTAGGTAACGTTTGGTGTTATTTTCTTGTTAATATATTTACAAAACGATGCTTACAACAACGAAGTAGAGACGAGATAATCAGCTCACAAACATAGTAAATTTACATCAATTCAAAATATTAATTATCATGAATTGATGACACTGATCATCAAATCATCAAAGAAAGAAAAATAATGAAGGAAATGTAATAAAATGCTGCCAGAAAATGATTATGCATAACTGTTTTTACCTTTTCTTCCCAGAAAGATGAATCACAAAATGGGACAAAACATGCTTCTTTTGGGGCTCGTGTTAAGTAATCTGGTGATCTGTACCTTGGCATATCCGCAACAATACCAGAAACACACGTTGGAGCAGAGAAAGTTTGCGGAAAAACCGAACGCCATTAAGAAAGTGGCTCTCGACGATATCGATGAGATACAGACCAACCAGATACAGGAGGGTGGCTTTTCGTGGTCCAACATGCTTGGACTGCTGATGCAAATGATCTTCAACGGAGGGGGTGGTGGTGGCGGAAACGTACCGACCAAATCCGACGACATTGATAACGGTGTGTCATCGTTCGGGCAGTCGCCATGGGCGAATGTGATTTCGGTTGGGCTGAAGATTATCACTACCCTGCTTGGTGGCGGCGGTGCTGGCGATGGCATTGATAAGGTGGACAATGGTGGATCTCCGATGCAGGTAAGCCAAATAATGTTACAGGGAAACAAAAGTAGAACAGAGGTGATGGATGATATCGATAGTGTAATTAAGCTCAATTACTACTTACAACATGCATCATATAAGGAGTCGAGTAATCTCTGACCTATATGCTTACTAATACATTATGTGCGCTTCGTATATCCATCACAACATAGTATTGGCAATTTATATTGTTCATACAAGCTTAGCTTACTTTCTACAACCTTAGTTTTTAATTGCTGACTTCATTTGCCTTTGTTAGAAGAAACTTCATTTGTACAAAAAAAAAACTTAAAGGATTTCCTTTTTCATATGTTGAAAAAGTGTAATAATAGTTATCCCAGCAGATGATATGAATACTTTGTGAAGTTTATAAAAATTCTCAGCATTGTTTTATATAAATAACTAGTGTAGACATTTATGAATGAGGCTACGGCAGTTTCGGTGCCTTTGACTAAATATCGGATCAGCAGCTTTGTTTATTAACATACCTCAGCTATTTCTTTCCCCATAATTCCATATTCATGATGCATTTAATACAATTTTCGTTATGTAGTTTACGATATAACTAATTGCAAAAATAATGCCCGTTATTCGTTTTGTTTCAATAATTCTTTAATGCCCATTCTTCAAATCATACTAGGTCTATTATTTACTAGTCTGTTTTTATTCTTTTCTGTCATTCGATGTTAAATTTTTCGCATCAACATCAACCACATGTCCGCATGTTGTATTATTATGTTATGTACGCCATACGCTTATCATTTTCCGTTTTGTAGTGAGCTCAGCGTTTGGAAAGTGTAGTTTAATTTAAATTGTTTCCTCTGAACATTTAGAACGTTCTAGCTGCAGTATTCACAGCCATGTTTGGCGCTAAAGATCCGGACCAAGTAAATACGATGGCAAAACAGGCTGGAGAGGTATGTATTTGTACATTACGTAGTGTTTTATATCGATTAGTACGCTTTGATGTGCTGTTGTAGAATAACTTTCTGCCTATTTCGTGTAAAAAATACATCTCTTCATTATCTTACTTGGAAACAGAGGATATGCTTTTCGTACAGCTTCCAATAATGTAAATCGATCGTATTGTTGCTCACTAATACTAATTATTTCATTGTAGTTTATGGGTTTCTGTGTAAGTAGCACCCTTGCAAGATTAAATATTTTGCGGTTGCATTCTGATAGAAAGCAGATTACAAACGTTACTAGAATATTAACCAAGAAAACTATTGGATTCTTCACTTATATTTAAAAATTATTCATTTAGTGAAATTATTGACACTTACACATAATACGCTTCTTTTGGAAAGACTCTATGAAAATATTTTAAATCATTTGCATTGTGAGACATCTATCTAAAATACCTTGATATTGTTTTAAAATGTACAGCCAATTGTAATAATACACTTCAGAATACAATAATTTTAAAGTTGTTCAAAATCATTTGTTCAATTGTGTCACTGTGTGCCGTTGGGAATTCATAACAGAAACAGAGTTTTGCAATCATAATGTATCTTGTATGGCGTTTTGTTTTGTTGCAGTTCATTAATATTGTCGTCAATTTGCTGGATGCTTTGAAGACATCATTTTCGCATCGCTCTCTAACAGCGCGGAACCTTGGAAAGAAGGACGTGATCAGCGATGCTACTGTGGCCAGTTTGAGCATGATGAAGGGCTACGTACGTAGCACGCGCAATGCCGACGATCGTTGCATGCAAAAGTTTCTTTGTGAAGCAAACATCGACTGCATGGGAGCGATTGGCGGCTCAAGCATATTCTGTCAACTAGGCTCGTGAGTATTACTTACTGATTTTTTTTTTTTGTATGACGGTCTGGCCGTATTAGACAAATTTTACCACGGAGCAGGATAGTCAATCACTGCTACGGAGGAGCGGTCCGGATGGGATTTTGGTCCCGGTCTGTCGTGTGAGCGACCAGCGCCGATGCAACTATCCCACCGGCCCGCCCCTACTGATTGCATTTGAAAGTACATTAAATTCTGGATAGCGTTACTCATGATGCCTCTATGTTCTGTTTCAGTTATGCTACAAGCTACATCCTAGAGCGACAGACAGGCAAATCCTTTGAAAGCTTTTACGAGGCTGGAAGGAATGGACGCTCTGGATTCGATTGCCGACAGTTGTACCTGGAGTGTAACGAAGTATAAAACAATGTGATTTGCTCGTGGGCCGTTAGCAGGAAAAGAAATCACTAGGTAAACGAGAAACATACACACTTGTTGTTGATCTACACTCATAATAGGAGAAAACTTCAACTGTCTAGGATCGATGGGAAAGATGGCAACGCAGATTACGTGTATGCCCACCATCGAACTCGATAAGCCAACATGTAGCTTTTAATTTTATGTAATGTGTAGTGGTAATGTGAAATTTTTGTGTCCGTCTTATTTATACTTATTTATTTCAGTCTTATTTATTTGGCACTAGCTTCCGAGTATTCAAAGTTTTTTTGTATTCTCAATTTCAATCAGTCTTTCCTTGACAACTCTGAAAGTATATCAAACTTTATTATGTCGAGGTACGCGTGAAGTGCGATTACTAACATAGCATTCGTTGATACGTCGCTGTAAAGAAACGATCTTAAGTGATAAAAATAAGATTACAAATGAAACAATTCGTACGTACATTTTTTCCATCCGTCACATAGCCCTCACGAAAACCATAGGGCACTTTATTGTACCAACTGAAGTTGACGAAATGTTGCGTTGATGAAATGGCAAATATGTCTTTTACATTCAAACACTCATGACTATGTATAAACGAACAATCGAATCAATTCACTGCTTAATAAAGACACACCAGGGGGATTGAAATATAAATCTTTTAGTTTAGTCAACATTTTATCACATTTCAAGTTTTCTATTTATATTGATTATATTGACGTTAACTCGCTTCGTTCATAAGCTTATTTCAACTGATCTGAACTGATGGTTGAAATTGACCGGCATTTGTGTTTATTCCGGGTCCGCTGAGAGGTCGAAATAGAGAGTCCGATAATGTTTTGTTATACTTCTCTCATTTGCAAAAAAAAAATGCTTTCGATTATTTCATATGGCTTGTCTGAAGTTATGTGCGTGAGTTATGACTTAAAGAATCTGTTAAAGTCCTATTCACATTTTCCTTTTTTCACTCCAATAGCTACGGAAAAGATGCAACTTGCACGCAGTTTCTTACATAGCGCCTGAATGTAGGCCTGTGAGTTGCATTTCTCCGTTGAATGGCACTGGTCCACCGATACCATAAGCAACCATGCCATCCTTTTAAAATGCAAAGCGGAGAATTTTCATAGAGAACAAACATCCCCTACCTTGAGAGAAGACAATCAGAACCACGCTCATGTAACAGTCTCGATCGTGACAAGCACGCTTACGGACTAACAACCCTTCAAGGAACAGAATCTATGCCGAATGGGTAGGGCATTTACATCAGCAACAGGAATTAAGGATAATTCAAGGTATTAGGTACAAGACCGGCATCACGATATGATGACACTGCATAGTTGCCCAGGAGCAGCATCTGGGAAATCATATTATGCGACTGGTATTGAGGTGTGGTCGACGTACATCGTCCTCTGTTATGCTTAGTATCTTATAATGGATGTCGGTAGAGCAGAGGATAGTGTATCAGACCATGATCTTTATCTTTAAATTGTTCAAAGGCATGCTGCCAGGGTATTTGGGGGAAAGAATAGTTCGGGGTTCAGTCGTGCATAGGTACTGTTAGGAATAGTAGCAAGACAAACCCTGGAACGATGCGAAAACGGCTGTCGGAAGTCGATGATCCGACAGCACACGCGCACACTCAGATACTCGCTCACCGAGATACGCTACAGAGAGCGAAAGAGAGAGAGGTAACGCGAGGACGAGTGTAGCTACGCACGAAGCCCAGGAGACGGGGAGATAAGTTAGTACAACTTAGGATACCGGAGCCAGTGTTAGCGACGGCGGACTTTTTTTTGAAGTTTTTTATTGGACTTATTTTCTCCCTTTAAATAAATGCTATCAAAACGCATTTTCGCGCTCCGTGTTCCTACAGGTACTTTTTCACGCAGAGCAGATGCGCCACGAATTCCGCGCTTGTTTTCCCAGAGGGGAGGAACTCTCTATTCTTCGAAGGGATTCAAATGTTTAATGGGATGCCAGCAGAAATTAGGAATGCGAATAATCTGCACCAGTTCAAACGTTATTGTGCTGGTTATGTCAAACAAATTGTGTAATGTGAGATATCTGTATAAGTGTTGTCTGATTGTCGCAATGTTGTCCTACGTGTTTTTGTGAAACTGCACTTGTCATCATGATCTTGGTGATGATGATAAGTATATTAAATTGAAATATATTATTTATAAAAAAAATGAAAGAGTCATCATAAGTTTGAGACACGCGCGCGTAGTAGGGGACGTTTATGGGGTGCTCCAGGGATAAATCTTCTCCGAGTCTGACAAGTCATCGTGACACCCATTTTTTAGTGTTTGTACGTGGCCATACTCAGGCACAGTTGTATTTCCTGTTCCGGAAGTTAGCACTCGATAATCATGTTGGTATCAGCGGTGCTGGCCATATGCATGGAACAGTTGTGTCCCGACACCGAGTCAACTGCTACTATACATTAGTATGCGGAGACTTAGGTTGCGAACACAAGTTGAAATAGCAGGAATCGACTGACTCTTGGTAGTACCCTGTAATGCCACCGCTTTCCGATTTTTTTCTTTTATGCAAAATTAAATTTTAAAATATCTTTAACGATAGTATCCCTTCTTCTCAAACCTATGATGGGGTATGAGGAGGGACTTATCATAATTCATTCATTCAATACACTACTAACCTAGACGTGGACGTAGCATTATCTGATCGTTCTCTTTTTTTTATTCAAACACCGAGAACGCAGGCTGGGAACAGCTTTAGTATTAGCAGACGACACAGTGGTTTTTGATGGGAGCTGACTCGGTTTTGGGCAGAGCTAATTCTTGCTTGACGTTCTGCATCCGTAGCTGAATGATCGATATACATATACTACTGGGGGGTCATGCCGGCCATATACTACTGGCTTACTAGATTTATAGACACCACGTAGTTAGATAGTCAGTCCTCACTACGGCCCTCAAACTTTATTCTTAAAATAGCAGGGTCTTCGTAGCGGGGCAAGACTGTGGACCTAACTCGAACTCGCTCGACACAGTCGACGCAGGTCCTGGGTGTAATCAATCGAACTTTCAGCCAAGCAACCTGGCAGTGTGGTTTGACGGCAGTTTGTTTGAAACTATCTCGATCTACGACATAAGCTTCCATTCTATGAGAGTTTGTACTGCAAAACCCTGATAAATAGACGAGAAATTGTGTTAAGAGTTTGGGAGATTCTCGCTCTGATCCTGCAAATGCTGCGGACAAGACTTTTATGCGCTTGTTTTTTTAATCCAATAGCGCTAATACTAAATGCTCATAGGTGGAAATATTGTTCTGTTTGTTAGGACGACTTACAATCGTTCTTGTTCGCTCAATACTTCAAATAAACCATCACGTCCGTCTTTCCAACATGATGTTACTGAGAAATACATACAATGCAGGCTGTGGGTTTTAGGCTTTTATTTAAATTTCCGTAACACTCCTGGTAAAGGCAACAAACTTTTAAAAAAACAAATCATTAGTAGAGTTAATAAATTTTTCTAAAAGATATTACGTTATGTTTCGTTCTCTTCAGCGTTAACAACTCGACTAGTTTGCTTTGAATATATTTCTCCAAAGCACAGCGGCTTTAATGGGCCTTCCGCATCAATTGCTTCGTTGTCCATTCCGCTGGTGAACGTTTCGTTCAGCTGATCGTGATCATGCATCATTCTAAAGCCGTACATCAACGTTTTATTAACATCGCGCAATCCTTTGTTCAGCGTAGCATATTTCCGGGGAGGTCGAGCCGGAGGACGTTGTGTTTGCGTCGAGGTTATCGTAGTGTCTGATTCCGAGAAAAAAAAAGCAGAAGTATGCTTTAACTTATTTGTTTGCTATGTTTATGAAGAATTTTTTCTTACCATTCGTAAAATAACGCTTTTTAAATGTGTATGATGTAGGCCAAGTAATTCCGAAAAGTTTATGATTACGCTATAATATATGAATCATATTAATATTAAGCACCATAGATAAAATTAGATACATATTAGTTTCGTATGGTAGGAGGGTCGGTGTTGACAGTGGCTTTCAAATTGTATGATAATTGAATTAGTTGGCTTCGTGCAAGAAATGGTTTGTATATCCTTCGTCATGTATTATGTGGTCATGTATTGATCATGTAATTATTTTACTTTAGGACGTTTTCTGGATCGCCTATACCTTGCCACGCTAAAAGAAAAATTGATACCCGGGATAAGTTACCCTTCCACCGTTTGGAGAAGGAAATGTCTCCAAACCAAAGTGGATTGTACTCCAGTTTAAGTGTATGCTTATGTTCTACTTGTAAGGCCGTTCTCCCGGAATGAAAAAGTGGTATGGTGTATAAAATGGCGCTGTTGTGGATGGTAGTGGTGGCCGTTCCATCCTGATCCTACCCTAGAATAACTATTTTTTTGTATGACAGCCGAGCCATGTTAGTAGGCATCTTTCAGGAGACCAAATAACAAGCAATAATAGTATCTTTTTGATTGGTGCTTGTACATGTTGATGTTATAAAGCGTAACATTATGTTCTAGCGCGTTGTTGTTGTAAAGCGTCACATTCTATGAAATTATCGTTCTGTTTGTTTTGTAAATAATACTCTAGCTATGTTTAATTTATATTATTCAAACTACACACAAAAAATCATACCCGATGTGCCGGTTCTGGATTGATAGATGATGCACTTTCGTGCAGTGTGCCGGAAATTTTGCGTCGTATTTTTGGCCCACTTTTGTGAAGTATTCGCAACCCAGCCAAGAGCGTCATATGAGAAGCTGGTTCAGTGTTACGGTCATAGTTTTTCCGCTTTTTAAACCTCCTAAAGTAATCCTGTATTAGATAGGTGGCGTAGAATTTGCCCACGGTCACTTCATCCTCTATGCCAGGAGGTGGCACTACTTGATCTAGCAATTTATTGCTAGTTCGTTTCCATATCTGTTTAATTATGTGTCTTAGCTCGAGATTTGCTTCGTCGATGTTGCCCTCGGTTTTGATTTTCAACGAGGTGCGCACCACTGCGAACAGCGTCGCATTGAACAGCACCGTACCATCACTGTTTAGTGGCATGTTCATCGATACAAGTCGTTTACAGGCGACTCGGTGCGGGCATAGCTTGCCGAAACCGAGCGGTGGTGATATTTTGCGCAACAATGTTACCACATCGAGATGCTTGATGCGACCCTTCGCATCAGGATCGTATTCGCTCCACAGTCGCACAAACTCATCTAGATGGTGTGGCCCCAGTATGGACCAGTCACGTGTAAGATAGTCAAAGTTATCCATGATGACCGCCACGAACAGATTTATGATCAGGAACGAACATAGCACGTAGAATGAGATGAAGTACGGGAAAGCAAAATTGGAACCACAGCCTTCTTTAGACTCCTTGTCCTCGGAATTTTCATCGCAGCGTACCTCTTCTCGCGCAGAGCAATCCAGCATAATGTCTTGCCATGCTTCACCTAAGGAGAAATAGTATCATTGTACAATTCTTTCAATTGTCAAAAAATTAACTCATGGAATGAACGCACAACATATGGCGATCATTGAAGCGGCCTTAGTATTGCATTTTTCTATGTTATGTAAATTAAAAATCGAATGATAAACATAACGGCACAAACAACAATAATGCTTCTGCGAAAAACAAAAATGAAATCACCGACAACGTACCAGTAGCTGATCTAAACAAAACCAAAATAGCCTGAGGGAAAGTTTGGAAATTATTATTCCTATGTATTGCAGTTTCGTCGTCCAATGCAATACGGCCAAAAACCTAGAAAAATATAATCAAAACACGTTCTTCACTAGTAGAATCACGGGAAAAAATGTGTACAATAATAAACCCACTTGCATTCCTATGACAGCATAAATGAAGAACAGCATCACTATCAGCAATGCTACGTAGGGTAGAGCTTGAAATGATTTTATGAATGTCCATAGAAGCGTCCGTATACCTTCACCACGCGCCAACAGTTTGATAAGGCGCATAACACGGAACAGGCGGAAAAAGTTTATTGATATAATAGTTGATGCGCCCTGTGAGAAGAGAAGATCGATGGTGATTTTTACTTATTTGTAGTTTTTTTTCTAGGTATATTAAGTATCAGGTGATGTCTGATACTTCTAAGATAAATATATAAAGCAGAAAGATCACTGGATAATGTTGAACCTCATCAATATCATATAATTTTACCTAGATAAAACTGCCATAGTTATGTTGTTCTTGACCCTTACAAAACTACTTAAGCACAAACATATGTTTACCTTTGTTCCACTGCTGGTAGTTACTTCGGAATACACAATATCAATGAAACTACCCAAAACGATAATAAAATCAAACACATTCCATGCGTCTCCGAAATAGTTCTGTCAAAGAAAAGGATAGCAGTTAGTACATTTAAAAATAACAAAACATTCGATCGAGCCACACAGTTTATACATGGCAGTTTCATGTAATAAATAAAACTATTACCTGAAATCGGAATGCGGCGAGCTTGAACACAAACTCTAACGCGAACACCGCTGTAAAGAGCAGGTTTAAAAAGTCAAGCCATTCGGTGTAGGGTTGTGGTTGGCGGTAGAACTTCATCGAAAGTGTAATAGTGTTCATCATAATAAGTATAAAGATGGTATACTCAAACAGCTGCGACGTAACAAACCACCAAACCTTATACTGAATCCGATCGTCATTCGGGATGTACCGCCGAACAGGTTTGGCTTTCAGTGCAAATTCAATGCAGTTACGCTGATTCTTGTCGAGATCACAGTTTTTGTACTCTTGTTCGCCTTCATTCTGAAACGTCACTATAACAAAACCAACGAAAATGTTGACCATAAAAAAGGCAATCACAATGATGTATATGATGTAGTAGGTCGCAACCAGCGGCCGATAGTTGTATATTGGTCCAAAGTTCTCCGTATGTGAGTCAATCGATACGTAGAGGAGGCTGTAAAAAAGGAAAACACAATCAACCATGCGAAAATATCATCTGGAAAGCTATTGTCTGCTGGGACGAGCAACAAGTTACAGATACATACGATGGCCAACCTTCGAAGGTGGATACGGTGAACAGGGTAAGCATCGCTTTTTGCACATCGTCGAAATGAAATCTATTGTTAGACCATTCTCTTTCCTTCGACACCGGCTTATCGACGTTACCATCCTCAAAAACTAAGTAAGTTCCACTGCAAGAAACGTTGTGTTAGGAGGAGTTACCACTTTTTTTCTCACGGTATATGACAACAACTAGTAAAAAGTATACTTACTGACATTCTGCCTCTTCGTATTTGGATCGGTCGGAACAGGAGAAAAATTTGCCCTGCAAAAAAACAACGGAAAAGTTTAATTTTGTTGGTGCACTACCAGAAACGCTTTATATCTCGATTGTTCTGTCGTCAACCATACCTTAAACAGTTGGACGCCGATTACCGCAAACATAAACTGCAGCAGAAATGTGACCAGTACAATGTTTCCGATAGTTTTTACTGCTACTATCACACATTGCACAACATGCTACAAAGATAGTAATTTTAAATATAAAAAAAACAATATTACTTTAACGAAATACTAATTCTTAACAAATGCATTTATCTGGAGCTCCACAGTACACGGCAACATTGATGCATTTGTTTTTTGGATGCAAATGTTAACCAGAGCACATTGCAAAAAGCAAAATATTTGATCGGCCAAAAATAAGTAGGTTCAGGATAATTTGAATTTGAAATCAATGCTTAATGCTCAATGCAAAGGGTTAACATCAGATTTATTAACATTAGATTTATTTTTATTAAATTTCGATCAAATTTAATTTACTATATGAATAACATTTTTTTAACCAAAATAGTTTTATTAATCACAAAACTATGATAATTTGATAATAATAATTACGTTTTACCTTCAATCCTTTAGCCCTATTGATAGCCCTCAGAGGTCTTAATACTCGCAATACCCGAAGTATCTTCACGACGGATATAGTTCCTGAGCTGAAACGATAGAAGTTATTATTTGATTCCCAACATTTCCTTCTATACGAATATATACGGCACTTGCTCACCTAAACAGCATGGACACCAGTGAGACGCTGACTACTAACAGATCGAGCAAATTGAAAGCAGAGCGACAAAACGCTCCCTTATGCAGGATGAATCCGTATGCTATTACTTTCAAAATAAGCTCGATAGCGAATACAGCGGTGAAGAAGAAATCAAATTGATTCAAAATTTGATTACGCTCCGAATTGGCATTCAGTGGGTCCTCGGCAGCAAGCATTACGGACGAAAGCATGATACACAACAGAATTATATTACCAAACACGGTATGATTACACAACCAGTGGCAAAACTGTCGGAATCTGTTCAAATTGAGAGTGAATGAAATAATATAAAAAAGAAGGTATAAATACTATAAACCAGTGAGCTTGCAAAACATGCGTATCACGCATATGGATGTCAGTGACTTTACAGAAGCACAAATAACTAACGGTTTACGAAATTGATCACAGCGAAAAGTGTAAATATAGATGAATCAATTACAACATCTGGAGGTTAACGCGCGTGCATGTCGAACATTACAACTACCAAGGTGTTGTAACATGACCAGTGCGAAGAAAGATTATGAATGGATTATTTGTATATTTATAAGCAACTCAAATAAATGTCGTATAATAACACTCTTAACCTGTTGGTAGGCTTCAATAGAAAGAGTGACTTTTCATCGGATATCGGTATAGGGCTGCTGGATACCACGGCCTCAGATAATCGTTTGGCGTATGTCGTATGAGCGGAAGTGCGATCGTTCGGAATTTCAATCGCTTCACAGTGATCTGGAATAATGGAACAATAACAAATGTCGGACCGAAAACAGTTGACAGCCTGATATCATAAAGTTACCCGTAGATTTTGTTTATTTTTTATTAGCCAACAGAAACAGTTTACGTGCATTGTGTTTTAGATGTGGTAAAGTAAAGAAAAAATCCATTCACCATTCTATATTAGCCACTCATACATTGCACAATTTGTGACACAACAAAACCAATCAATTCATTCACTGTGATTTGTGCACAACTATAAACACGCAACAAGATTCTAGATACCTACTACACAGAAAGTAAAGCAATTTTTCACCTGTTGGTGTTGGATAAGATAAAAAGCGCATTTTTGGGCGGCTCGCGATACTTTTTCACTTTCAAGCCTATGCGTGACAAACGTCGAGGAAGCAGCGTTGGTTTAACTGTTAAAAATTTGCACAAATAATCAAATAGGTTGTTAAATATCAATCAACAATAACAAGACTTGCACACTCAATGGTATATGGTGTGTTAGAAAAGTTATGCTCTATGCTAACGCCGACTGTTAGAACACTCTAATTACTGAAACTGGCCGATTTGGCATTTGTTTTGTTTTTTAATCTTGGATTATTGAAAAAAATCCCACTAGTTAGACTTCATAAAACGGGTTTACGAAAGATATAAAATCAAGGATGTTTAAAAATAGCAACAAAAATTATCCTGCACTATCAGACACATTACATTGAAAAAATGGCGTTACAAGTGTTCAAGTAATTAATTTTATGTGATTAACTTAAAAAACACGTTCGTTCTACACATCCTCCTAATCACAATAATGGTTATTTTATCAAAAATAATGGTATCGTTAACAAATTTTAAATTGTGACCATTTGAAGTGAACAAGTTATTGGGTATCCGATTGAAGACTCATGTAGAATTCAAAATTCTTTTTTAGCACCCCCAACAATTAGTAAATGCGTAAGTGCATTGTTTTTGGTCGAGCGAATATTTCATTAGTTTCACATCGAGCTATCTGATACCATAAGGAGCTTAGTACAAATTATTCAAACATTCAACCGATTAGTTTGATGTAGACCAAGAATCTTAGATTGAAAAACATCATTAATAATGTAGTATGGAAGAATATAACACATATCGAACAGTTAATGCGATACACCCGCATGTACATGTTATCCAATACCTTGAATCACTACTCTACTGATGCGCGTTTTTTTCGTCTCTTCTAACGTTGCTGATGCAGTTTTAGTGTTGCTGGTACTGATGGTGGTTTTCGTGACATTCGCACTGGAAAGCAAAACACGGTTAAACACAACGAACGATTAGTAATCAAATAGTTGCATGGCTTTAAGTAAGGGGCCAGTACAGGATCAGACACGGCATATGCACATTTTCCGATCTTGTACAGTTACCCGAATGAAAAATTCCCAAATGTCCCGAACTTTTTACTATTCTTTTCCACGATAGGCTCCTTCATTTTCTTAAACCGTGATCCATACGCTGGTCTGCTTTCATCATTCTCATAACAGTGAACATCATCGTCTTCCGTTTCTTCGACGTCTTCTGCTTCGTCCTCGTCTTCATCCTCCTCGTTGTCGTTTTCTCTGGCACCCAGCTCATTGTCGGACTTGTCGGTTAAAATATCCAGCTCTGTATCGGGATCGTCTTCTTTCTCAACTGCCGTCAACGATTCGGCATCGGCAAGGTTGTCCACGGCAATGGCAAGGAAAACATTTAACAGGATATCTGTGTTATGATTCATGATGGTTAAGGAACGTTACGAGGTTTTGGAACCTTAAAGGTCTTAGTTCAGCTAACCTAAAATCATTATTAAACTTCTTATAGGTAATCCTATAAAGATTTTAGAAATACCCGATACGATTAAAAATTTATTAACAAACATAACTGCGCTAAACTGCATAAGCTACTTAAGCGATCCGAAGTTGATGAACGAAGTTGATAGCGGAATTGCGGGTAGGGGAAAACACAACACTGAACAATTAAACAAAAACTCAAATTGTCAGTTCGTAAGACACACCAAAGAGACAGAACGCGAACACGTATTGTGTCACGAAGACATTTTTTAACAGCGTCAGCAACGTTCTCCACGAACGACTAACGGTAGGAATATATTTAATTGTCCAGAATGTAAGAAAGATCGTCCATTTACTTAGTGTGAGACTTTCAAAAACAAGATCATTTGTTCAGTGTTAATAACTCTAACTTTTTTGGGGTGGAGAATGAGCTCAGGCAACTAATCCCCAACGTTAACGATCGGATGGGAAAATGAGCCGCGGACCAACATAACGTTGAAATTCGCCTTCGAGACTAAGTGTTAGTGGCATCTGGGACAGCCAAACCCAATCCAAAGAAAATCAGGAAAGCCAAGATAATATAGATCGATCGCGAAGGAAATTCTTTCCCATTTAACACTGGCGATTTGAATATGGATCAGAAGCTGTACAATCAGAGCCAACACCATTCAAAGGTATTTTGCGAATAGTTGAAGCGACAATACTTGTTCACTTTACTGAAACACAAGAAGTGGACGTGCAGGATCGAGCCACTAAATGAACCAGATTTGAGTAGTACGTAACGCCAAACCAAATACTACACAATTTATTGTCCCCGAAACCCAAATGTACCAAATTGGAATTGAATATTACAATTGCAATAAGCCAGAGTTATTCATATAGCATTCTAAAAAGTTTGTTTCGAAAGGATACAATTTCCGCAGATGAAAAGAATGATGAAGTAGATGCTAGCCAATATTCCGAAAGATGCCACCCCTCCATATGCTTGGATACCATCATACATAACGGCGTTCTACAAACAAACAAAAATACTCATTTTAAGTAATGAAAAACAATACATAATACCCTCAATAACTTACCCAGTCTTCTCCAGTAAGTATCTATTGAAAAAAAAAATGATATTGAGAAAATTGTATTACGCAATTCAAAACATAAAATATGTAGTGCTACAGTTTACAATTTTTCTAACACATTTATACAGCCATCAAACCAACTACAGTAATTTTTTAACATTCATGGCAATCGTTTACGCATAGTTAACTTAATTCAAGTCCATTTTACATAATCAGTAAATTTTACCAAAGAACCACAACCAGTAAAGCATAGAGGTTTAAATTGAAAACATGAAATTTTACAGTTTTTATAACTGAAAACGAAAATTTAACGATTATACAGTCAGTTTCCGAGTTACGCGATACTCGACATACACGGATTAGGAGATACGCGGCTTTTAAAATGTGACAGTTCTTGTTTTTTTTGTATGGACTTCAATTTTAAATTTGTCAATTTCCAAACATTTCATAAAAGTCGTTAATTTTTTTTTAATTTCAAAAATTACATTTGTAAAGTTTTGTTAAGTTATTGCATTTCATTTCTTCACTTTAATAGGAATATTAATAATTTGTAGTAGAGTTGTCGAAATAAACGTAAAATATTCATAGTTGATCCTTGAATGCGCGGCATAAACAACGTGTCAAATGATTTTTGACTTACACTGTTATTACGCGGAAATTCGAGATACGCGGATTTGTCCGGTCCCCAGTATCCGCGTATGTCGGAAATTTACTGTATATTAACCCTTCACAGTTTCTTATTCCGTTTATTATTAATCCTTTGGTGTAAGTTAACAGATCGGCTGATAAATGTTTGGCCTAAATGTGGATCTCAAAAGGATGCTCGCTGGGAAGAAATTTTCGTCGGATAAAGAAGTAATTGCCGAAACTAAGGCCTTTTTCGAGGCAAAGGACAAATGTTACTATAAAAATGGTATAGAAAAATTGAAAGACCGCTATAATCGGTGTATCACCCTTGAAGGGATGTATGTTGAATAAAAAAAAATGCAAAGAAGTTGTGCTTTAGTATCATAGGCCATTTAGTTATCAGCCCACCTGTTACTTCCTACATTTGCGAGTACACTGATCATCGACAGTTTACGCATGCAATACTTATGAAAACCTGAATTTACCTGAAACACGGTCAAAAGACTTTGCACAAAGCTGTCAAAGTTTGAACGAGGCTTATTATCCGTAGAGTTGAAGATGAACCGCCCTCCAAATACTTGCATTCCCAGAAGAGCAAATATTACTATAAACAGAAACAGAAGTAGCAATAGTGATGCAATTGATTGTATTGAATTTAGCAACGAAGCTACGAGATTGGATAATGACTGCCAGTATCTGCAAAGAGAAGAAAAAAATGGAATCAATTATTGATGTATTTGATCACTATTGTGTCACAACGTTTCTCCTTATATAAATGTCCTTTGACCACACTTTATTATATAAAATAATTATAATACATGTTGTGAATTGACGTGTGTGATTTCAAGAAAAAGAAAATAAAGAGAATTATAGGGAAGTTAATTAACCTATTAGTTTTCAAGTGTATTCGAAAACATCGTATTCCTATTAGATCCACCCGATAGTTATTAAAATCAATATTATTAAATTTATGGAATCCAGTAGGGTAGATATTGTCAACGATTGTTTGCGAAACGATTACGAATTCTTTTATCGCCAACAATAATAGGAATTTTTTAAATTTTATTATCAGGTTCAAAAAATTTGGTGAAAATGACAGGTAATGGGTTTTTAAATCATTAAAAACGGCCAGACCGTATTTGTTATTTTTATCAGTTCAAATTCAATGGGCCTTATCTGTCTCCTTTGAAGCCAGATTTTTACATGGCTCTCTTCTTTTTTGGTGTAACAACTTATTCTGTCATGCCTTCCATTTCTGGCTTACTAGACTTAATTATATCACGTAGTTGGACAGTCAGTCCTCACTACGGGAGAACGGTCCAGATGGGATTTGTACCCCGGTCCTGCCGTTTGAGAC
This sequence comes from Anopheles minimus, assembly GCA_000349025.1. Classification (NCBI taxonomy): domain Eukaryota; kingdom Metazoa; phylum Arthropoda; class Insecta; order Diptera; family Culicidae; genus Anopheles; species Anopheles minimus. The sequence continues at coordinate 74,014 of KB663722.1, read as the reverse complement.
CAGCGCCGTTTTCGCCTCAGCCACCGGACCGCCCCAGATTTTTACATGGTTTATAACATCAAAACAGAAAACATAAGGTATAATTTAACATAAAGTTAGTGGCATTAAACGAATACTATTGACGAACGCGGTACGGGACATTTCCGGTAAGTGATGATTGCACCCCTCGTTAAATTCGCGACACATAGTTATGAACGGATCAGAGGAGCCAAAACGACTACGGCGTTCCTCCACGTCAAGCAACGGTCTAGCACGGATCGATCTCGCCCGGACGTATTGATTAGCTCTAAAGTTTAGTTTCATTAGGATAAGTTATGCAGCATTTTACTACATCGATCGCATATAACGATTGTATATGTCTCATTTGTTGTATTTCAGTGTAATTCATAGCACTACTAAAGGATATTTATGTAATGAAAGATACATTAAGGAACTAAATGATATTCTTACTTGGTCACTTTGAAGACACGTAATAACCGCACACACCGTAGTACAGAAATGCCAAGTGGTGGCATCAATTGCGTGTTAGTCAGTAGGACTTCTATAACACTGCCGATAACGACGAAACAATCGAATCGATTGAATAACGATACATAATAACCCTGTAAGCCTAAGCTGTACATTTTGAGAAACATTTCCAATGAAAACAGTGCCACGAAAAACATATTGGTATACTCTGAAAGAAAGTTAGAGAACAGAATATATAGTTGAGCTCATTAGGTTTATTGAAAAGGCAGAAGACTCACCAACCGCAACAAAAATTGTCATTCATCACATGCATAGGGTTTACATACAGACATACTTTCTGTAATGAAGGGTATCATGCACAATTTCACCGCAGTTATGGTTAGGTTTTATAAGCTTTTACCAAACGCACAAAACAGAGCAATGTTTCTGACGAGCCTATTTTGTGTGTGAAATCTTTCGTGTTGATGCATTAATGTGTTAGTATACCAAGGCGTTGATTATGTCGTATATAGAAAATAGCTTCCATCTAATTGGTCAGTCCAGGATTGGATTCGTTTTACTGCAGTAGTGCTTGCTTACATGCGTGATTTTGTGCTTGCGTGCGTTCAAGAGTGCAAATAGTATCCGGGCATCCAATTTCTAATATCCACCATTCCGCAAACAGTGCCGTATACTATCCTGCTCATAATTCCTGGCTTGGAATCGAAACGAGCGTCTAACCGTATGGTCAAATCATAACGAGTACAGTTTGTTTGGGAAGTGTAAACGTTACTGCCTTAGTCACGGTGCAACTGGTGCAATGGTGCTTTACAAATATACCTCTAAATCTAAAATAGTAACATATAGCTTTCTTTTAAATCGAGCAAATGTACAGTCGCGCTCAGTTGAACCGACTGTGGATGAACAGATAACAGGGGGTTCTCCCATACCACACTTACCTTGGAAGTCGTCCAGCCATTGCGGTTGATGATAGTGTTCAGTTGCAAGTACACCCGTGTTCAAAAACACCAGTATAATGATAAGCCAGTAAAATGCTTGTGATTTGACCGCCTTTCGGCATGATCGCCGCATCTTACGATTTAAGCGATCCCAAGCTCGAAAATGTCGATTGTACCACGATTCCGGAACCGGCTGAGCGTAATCGACGTTAGCTTCTGCGCAACCATGCACTTCTGTTGCATCTGGCGATACTCCGGCTAAACCAGTGACTCCTGTGCCTACGAGCATTGCTTTGGTTCCCTTCAAAAATCCTTCCGACATCATCTTTCCAGGTGATGGTGGTTCCTGGTATGTGTCGATATCCTCTGCCTGTGTAATCCAGTCTAGGTATCCCTTCAGATCTTCTTCGATTCGTTGTTTTTCACGAAGTTTCTGGAAATCCCCACGACTTTTTGCTTTGGTGCGTTCCTTGGAAAACTCACCGCTCAGTACACCGAGAATAAGATTCATTACGAAAAATGCTCCCAGTATAACCATTGAAACGAAGTATATCCATTGCCAATTGCTTCCCATCGCATCTTCAATCTGTCGTAAATATAATAATAAAATCAAACATATATACAAGACGGAAGGGATGGATTAGTTCCAGTTTTCTTAGCGCTATAAAACACTATAGATTTTATGGTTGGGAATTGAACTCATTTGTGTTACGTTGTATTTTACACAAAAAATAAATCAAACTCAGAGGCATAATTCAATTCACTTTACAAGCACCTTTTCATAATCTTTAGTCTACAGTTTGTTTGTAGGTTTGTTGCCTTATTTCTATACAGCACTAACATATGATACATATAACACAATTATGGCCGTCCATAATGTTTAAAACGATACTCACATAATACAGCATATCAGTCCAGCCCTCTAATGTGATACACTGAAACACCGTAAGCATCGACAGTCCGAAGTTATCAAAATTCGTAATTCCTGCATTAGGCCCTTCCCAATAGTAGCGACAAATCCAGTGTATACCTATGGAGCTACATTGGAAACCGCCTTCGCCACAGGGTGTTGGATCCTCCATCATGTCCTCTGTTGTTGTAGGTCATTAAATTAAATAACATATTAATTATTCGTTTTCAATCAATACGGCGCCACTCATGCACTTAATCCTATGCTATGACATATAAATTAACTTATATCACAAATAGTGCAGAAACTAGTGAACGACAAAAATTCTAGACCAAAGAAGTTGTTTGAATCTGTCAATTTATCGGAACCACATAATCAGGTTTTATTTACCCTGGTTGATATTGTAAGACCCCAGCCCGTCTTACGCAGTAACGTCACCAGTTTTTCACAGGACAGAACTAAAAAGCCATAAGGATTGTTTACCCGTAGCAAGGGCTGATTTCGGCTATGTACGACACTACAACCTCCAAAGGTACTTTCTGGTCATTTCTAGCTTCCTCGATTTGCACTTACTCGCAACAAGATAGTCAACCTCAAACTCAACCGCAAGAAAAATAATGGCAGGTTGCTAAAGGAACAGGCAATTCATTTTAGGAAGCCGAGAAGTCATTGAGGTGAACAGTAGACGGAATCACTAGAATGACGATTAAAGTCAATGTATTATAGTAACGGGTCTATGTAACGGGTATTCATAATATCAGTATCTAGACATAACGTAAGGTTATTACGGATACACCATGAATAGCACCGATCCAAAATGATTTGTTTCGTTAATAATTTCACATCACTAATGCAAACGGTATTATATATTTGTCACTTAATGGAACGCGGTCATTGGAATCTTATTGGCATACAAACGCTAGCATTCGCTAGAGGGCGCCAATACGTTTGCGTAAATCGGAACCCGGACGTTTATTAAAGTATTTTTTGGTAAATCATCCACAACTCATCATTGGCATTGTGTGTAGTTTACACAATTGTAGATTATTTGGAAAATAATCTTATGTATAACATATGCGTTGAAAATACGGCAAATGCCGTCATATTGGAATAATAAAAAATATAACATATGCGTAGTTGTTGTTTTTTTGGAAATGTCTTTAAAGTTATGCATAAAAATTGCATTTAGCCCATTAAAAATAAGGCGTTTCATAAAAAATAAAGTTGCCACGTATCGCATGTATCATATTCACCAATAGTTTTTGTGGTATAAACGTTTTTGTATTCGCTATATAGTAAATAACCCAAAGGTAAGGGTTGTGCAGCTGAATTATACCTTTTATATAATAAATCATAGTCACCTGTTACGTTATGGAAGCAAGTTTTATGCATTTTTCCGGAAAATAATTCTAAGCCCACGATTGCATAAATGATTATTACAAACAACACCAACAAGGCAATGTGTAATAATGGTACCATGGCTCGTAGGATGGAATTCAGTACAACCTGCAAACCTTTAAGTAGAATTAAAACAAAATTAATGTAGTGATTTGTTTTTTTTTTACAGTTAGAAAAATAGAAGTTAGAAAACTGTTTAGTTAGAAAGATTAATTTTCAAACTTGACTCGGTAGAGCTTTTTCAATAATTCTTCTTTTCTGCCCAATAGAAAGATTGTTACCGGAATACTGGACAGTGATGTTTCTTTCTCCTCTGAAATTCATATTTCCCGTATTACGACAGTTATTCATGGAGGCTGTTACCGGGATTTTGATTGGCTTGTTATTTCCTACTGCTCCTTTACATTACTATTACTATTTACTAATTCGGATGTCAGGTTCGTAACAATAACAAACGATGTCAAATTCAAGACACATTACTAGAACAGGATCAGAGTATTCAGAAAGAGTGAGACATGAATTTATTACCTGCAATTACTATTCAAACTTTTCTGTAACTCTACAACCTCGAGCCTGCTATTTCTGGCTTCCGTGATTACTATTAGGATAGTGTTACATGCGTACGAGGTTCTGGATGTTATGTTGAACCGATCCTGACTTTCATTTGGAGCCTGTTTGCCTACCATTTGCATCACTGGGCCTCCAGAAAAATAATTAGGCAATTAATATATCAAAACCGTTGACAACTACTATTCTTAGTCCTAAGTAATTTAGTACTTAGTATAGTAATTAGTACAATCATGTGTGCTTTGTGACTTACTTGGCACTCCGGAAACTAATCGCAGTGGACGCAGCACACGGAATGCTCTCAGTGCTTTAACATCAAAGCCGTCCTTCATAATACTGGATAGCGTGGTGCTTATCATCCTATGAAAAAGAATCAATAAGAGAGAAAAATTATAAAATAAAATGTAGCATTAAATAGCTTAGTGTGAAAAAGCAGGTGTTTATATTTTTTTATTCATGAAGAACTGGCCTGGCAGTATTGTTAGCTTCTGTTTATATAAGTTAATTTGATATAATAGTGCATAAGAACTGATTTATGTTATCGCAAAGGCATACAGTGCATCATATACACTTACAATAAAAATAAGTGCCCAAATACTTCTTAATTGAACAATGTTTCATCTATGTATACTATTTTTATGATTTGTAATGTAAGTTGTAATTATGACTATCCTCAACAATTTTTATCTTCTATGAATAAAACATAGAAACAGTAAATCATGTTTTTAACAGTCAAATGAATCTTCTTCTTGCTTGACGTAATGACCTATTCGGTCATGCAGGCTTCTTCTTACTAGACTTCTTTTTATTTGGCGTAACGACCTACTCGGTCATGTCTGTCATTTATGGTTTACAAGACTCTCCTCGGCCACCGGACCGCCCCTGGTTTACTAGATTTAAAGATGCTCTTCGATGGGATTCCAAACCCGGTCCTATCAAATAAATGTGCTACATTTATCTCCAGCTCTGTCTATGCTCTCATGCAACGTAAAAAAATCCTAATGCACTATATTGGCTACGAATTTTATTGCATCAATATTTCACGCTTGGGTATTCCAAATATTGGGTAACACGGACATTGTTTTTATCACTGATTGAAAGTTGCTTAAATATATCTCAAATATTTTGGAAACGGATTTATGTGCCTTATCTAAAAGAAAACAAATCAATACATCGTGCAGTTTTAAGAGATAGTTAAAACCGAATAGGATGTGGTTGATTCTGGTATGATATAAAAACGCAATAAAAATATACTAAACTGCAACGGAACACCGATTATCCGGGTTCATCGAGGTTCGAGCTTTGCAGATAAAAGACTACATATACATTCATAATGGGCACATCGGGGGTTTCAGATATAGATTAGTGTACTCTGCATATAAATTGGCGTAGGTTATGTACATAAAAAAGAGGATATGAAAAAGTACATTCATATGCATTTCGAAAACGTGATAATCACCCACAATGACGATAAATTGTTCCAACAAATGTTGTCTCTTTAACTTACCCGATTAGAACAATAGTGAAATCTAACATATTCCACCGACTTCGAAGATATGCTCCAGGATGCATAACAAATCCATATGCGATCAGTTTCATCACGCACTCTAGTGTAAATATGATAAGGAATATGTGTTCCACTTTTTCCAGCATTGCGTTAGTTGCGTTCGAGTCGCCATTTGGGAAAGGAGTGTATGTCGCTAATGCAACGCAATTTGCAAATATCGTTAACAGTATAAGATACTCGAATGGTCTGTAAAGTAACAAAGAAAAATATGGTGGAAATTGCACAATTACAACATGATGGACGATTTAAAACAAGCCAGAATGAATCTTGTTAAGAGCATCACAATGCATGCAAATCAGTTATGAGTGCTAATAACCATTATAAAATTGTCTATATGCAAACCTCCATGAACATCAATTCACATGATTGAAAATGATAAAACACATTCTTATGCACTAATTAATCACATGCAAAGCAAACCGATTTACATTTGTTGCTTACGTTGCTTAAACAATTCTATGCTCGGGCGTACTTATATATCCTACCGTAACGTTAACTGCCCTACCTGGCAAACGTTCAAAATCTGTAAACTCAGAAATAGACCGATCAACACTATTTTGCCGATTTGTAGCACTAGCCAATCCAATAGAACATTTGCAATAGGCAGACCGATTCTTTTGGCTTCGCACCCAGTTAGAATAGATATGAGTGAAATACAGTTGTCATTGTAGCACAATCGAATTATGATTGTGCTATTTATCCTTGTGGTCAACGGCCATGTAGAATTTTGTGCACATCAAACGGTTTTAAAATAGCTGATTCGTAATTCGTTATGAAGTGGATCTGACGTACATATCATCGGTGTCAATTAAATCGATATTCTAAATTTGTACAGAGAATTACAAATAAAATTTTATATTATATAATTTGCTTCATAACAAACCACGATAGTAAATCGCTTTTATATACAAGCGGATAAAATCTAGATTATGGGAAACAAATTTGAAATATATTTTTCATTTTAAATATACTTTTCATTGCTTTTTTTGTGGGCTAATCATGTATTAACTGTTATTAATTCCTTCGTTTCAACAAGAAAAGCGATCTTACCAACTGTGATAATACCGCTTAGCAAGTTCAATATATTTAGTGTTAGTATTACATGCAAAACCAAAACACCAGTTCAAAAACATTTTCTGTGTATAACGAAAACCATTGCCAAGCCGGTTTTTTTTTACAAATAACGAAAAATTACAAGTCCTTATAAAACTTTTTTCTGTGAATCATTTATCATTATGAATCATCATTAGTATCAAATATCTAGCGACAAAGGGTTAATGTGCAAAAAGTGGTTGTAGTGAATAAAAGTTCTTTCGCTACGAAAACTAAAATGCATGCAAATGAATGTGTAATAGGTACCATAAACTAGTAACACACATAAACTATACATACATAAACTAGTAAATATAATTTACGTATTTGACGGCTTATTTAAGCCTCTATCGACCACATTTCATGGCATACAGCATGCAATAAATACATTTTTTATCCAATTGACTCCCATATATTGCTCGTTTTCTTTTTTTTTTTTGATAAATACCATATTATAGACCCAAAACACTGGCCGGTTCCAAAAGTGATCGTAAGAGCATGTAAACAGCAATTCGCAGATTTCAAATTTAGTAAATTGAAATTGTTTTTAATAAACTTTGAGGCTCAATTTAATTATAGAATGGAATCTTTAAACAACAAATATTTTGAAGCTGCAATGCAACTGGTTCATAACATAAAAAAACTATGTACGGAGAGAAGATTTTAAAGTTTCCAAGGTCTATCGTTTCAGCTAAACGACAAATTGACCTCCAAAATTCTGAAAGAATTCGCGACTCCACACGTTCAAAAAATGTCCCCGGAAGAACTGATGAGTCTAAAAGGAGTGAGGATGACAATAATTTGTTCTTCGGGTAATGTGGTCTTAATCAGATTTTGATAATTTTGTAGTTTTGAGGCGTAAGATCAATAGAGTGGATTAGCCAATGATTAAAGCCATAGAAATACCTATTCGTTTGCACTATAGAAGATATGTCCTATTCGATTGCACTATTAGAGTTATTGAAGTCAGGTAGAGAGTCTAACTAACAATAATATCTTGGACAATCTGTTATCAAATTGTGCCATTATTTAAATTTGGTTTCGTCGATCTATAACTTATAACGTATCTGTGCGACGACTCAGTGCATAATAGTCTTAAAATTGCAAGGAAAATTGATTCTTAAAAAAATCTGGTTAAAACAGGAATAATGATGGTTAAGCACCACACATTTTTAAGCACATACATTTATAGAACAGAATGTATTTTTGAATAAGAAATGATATTCAGTTCAGTTTTTAAGAAACGAATAAAAAATTATGTCTCATCATAAAAAAATCCGAAAATCAGGTGTTCCAAAATGAAAGCCTCTCCTGAGGCTTTCATAGAATACATAATGTTAAGAGCACGAATTGATTGAAATGAGTTATTTTAGTTTGCATTGGGTCCTACACTACAACGTATTATCTCAAGAATTCGGTTTGTCATACTTTCTTATTTATGTTAAAGTTTACAACGACACGTTTCGCCAAGCATTCCTGACTCCAGCTTCATGTCCCTCAACTATCGTGTCTTCTTCTCTGCTTTTGATAGACATCCCGGAATAATATTATTCAACCATTTCCAATAGGATTTAGGTACGGATAAATGGCTGGCCATGTCATTGTGACAGTTCCCGAAACTTTCAAGAAGGCACCGGTTGTTTTGCTTGCGAGAACGGAAGCAGTATTCTATTGAACGTTCTGATGATTGTAAAGGTCCATGTATGGATTGACATACATGGACCTTTACAATCCTCATCACGTGATTTTCCAAAATGTGCATTGACATATCAATGCTCATGCGAGTTGGAACAAACACCCAATCACATTTACCACGGCTGCTAAGCTCCCCATATCATGGCAGAGTCACCTCCAATATTGCGTAGTCAAATTTCACTAATAATGAGTTAAATCATCCGGATGATTAAGTTTAAACTTTTTCTCATTGCTTCAAACCTCCTAAAATAAATGTATACTCTGAAACCTGGACAATAATTCACATTGATAACTTATGTTGTTCCTCTCGTTGTTCCATGTTCTATGTTCTGAAGCAAATCTTAACCTAGCAATTTTGTAAGGGGCTTTTTGGGGGGAATGTGAGTTGGAAAGAGAAGATGTACTGTCTGATGTACAGTGGATCAGCATGTATTCAAGCCTAAATAATTCTTAATTCTGCGACAACTGAACTGAAGTTCTTAGTCAAAAAATACATAAGCTTCAATAAGTTGTTTAACCATATGGCCTTTAAAACCAGTGTATGATAAAAAATATAGTGACTCTATCATTTTGAAACGTAGTGTAGTTGCACCATACAACCATCATATGAACAATACTACCACTTTAGGTACAACAGAACATTTACCAGGAAAAAAATCTTTTTTTCGTATTTTTGTGATTTTGGCGATGGAAATTGTTGTCTTTCAAAATAAATAATAATTAATTAATTTCCATGATCAAAAAATCAAAATAAATAGAATGCAGGTTTATTCTAATAAATAGTTTCGCATTCTACTTGCCATATCGCTTTCAGTATTTTTACTTTTAGATTCGTTTTTTTTAATTATTGCAGTTATGAGTTATTACAATTGTACAGCACTTGTGTATGAGTTGTGTTGATTTAAATACTCCATTTACAGCTATTCTTAACTAGCACCACTAACCACCTACTAGATGCACCACACCACAATATAAGAATCATATAACCACTAGAACATTTTTCAAAACAAATGTAAATAAAATTTATTATTTTTTACTAGATCCCATCAAAACTTTTACAGATTCAGAATTTCGAACAGTTCGTATAAGGAGTCCTAAGAAGCTTGAAATTTGCGCATGTCCTCATCATTGTAAGAACTATACTATACTATATTATGCGTGCTGTGTAACAATTGAAAATTTAATGCCAACCAATCTACAGTTCGATGTTTAAAATATTTTTCGTCGATAGTGACCGATTTTCCATTTTCGATTGGTTTTAATCAACGCATTCCGAAGCTAAGACCGCTAGCGCGGAACATCAATTTATTGAAGTGATAGTATAATTTAAAAAATGACAGTTGCATCGATCGAGATAATTGTTATTAGGAAGGAGTAATGGGGTGCTTTGTATTTTGTTTTAATTTTTACTAAGGTCTGGCGTTTAGGATAACCACAATGAATCCACCACTAGTAAATTCGTGTGATTCTGCAAAACGTGACACTTCAATAGCCATCGTGAAGTAAAAGGTTTGTAATGGTAAATGGTTAACGTGAAGTAAATGGCCATCATTGTCCTATAATCACGTTTATTTATCTTAATTAGTTTTGCAGAAAAGGCATCGTCGTAAATAAATCAGCCCCCATTGTTTCTAAATTAAAGAAACATCATCAACATTTAAATGTCTATTGAAAAAAGTCCCCAATAGTAATAAGGCTATGCATTCTCTAACCGAGCTTCATGATAAAAACTATGCCATAGGAATTAGAAGGAAACATTTTTTAAACAAGCTTGTGTAATTTTTAATGTAAAAATTTTTGTTTGCAAAATTTCACGGAACTGAACATATCTTTTCCTTAAGTATGTTTTTCAAATGTTAGGCAGTGTGGGTTACCGCTTTCAGTCTCACATATTTTACGAGTATTGTGCCACATTACAACATATGCTCTGCTAATTCAACAATATCCTTCGGTTTGGCTAGATTGTTGAAAATTTTGTCGACCCCTGGCTTTAGCGACTATTTGTTACTCAAACCAGGATAATGTCCCTTGGCTAACGATAGTCTGCATGGTAAACATTTATGTTCACACCTGTTATGCTATTTGTGTTCCACATCAAAAGAACGGTAGAAAAGCAGACGGATGAATGTGAGACTTTCTACAGAATCTTTTGCCGAAAATATACCTGTAATTAATCAGTTTTTGGTTTCCTTTAGAGATGTTTTACTACATTCCACTTGAACTAATCTGGGGTATGGGATGAAGTTGTGTCACATAATAATTAATTATTCATTGTAATATTATGTTATTACTGCTGATACACTGTTTGGTCATATTTGTATCACAGATTTCCCACATTGTTACACGATACCCATTGTATCACGAATCACACTACAGCCAACGCAAAAAAAACCAAGAGCATTGCATGCACAATACACAAACGACTCGGCAAACATGTGCATTTTAAATTAAATCACACCACTACCGCGAAATGGTTTGTCACGTACTTCCATTCCACCACTTTGATACACAGCTTGCGCAGGGGATTTTTCAAAGTAAGACAGTAAAATACGCGCTGTGGACGATCAGGGATAACTTTTCCTGGTCGCCTCAAGGGACGTTTCGGCTGATTGTTGGCTCCGGTTCCATCGCCCAGCGACGGATCATCTGCGCCAGTAGGGGTTTGTTGGGCAGCATTTACCACAGGTGTTACACCCGGCACACCTGCGGTTTTCCCTGGATTTTCACCAGCGGTCTGCGTCGGTGACACCTTCGCTGAATTAGATATTTTTGTACCGTTTTCCATGCCGCAAACGACAATGCGCGCGTCGTTCGACAACCAATCAGGGTGCAAGTTTTGTTGTGAGGAATTTAATTTACACTGAACAAACTTTGTTTTTTTTTGTACTAGTGTTGTATGATCTAACGCACAATTCGTTAATTATTTCGTTACACAACACGATGGTTCACATTATGAGATGAAGTAAACTCTCCTATTCTGCAACATGCCAACTGTTGCTTTCGATCAACGTACACACCACACACAACAACCAAAACAACAAAAATTGGAACATCAGCAATTTATGCGTAGCTCAGGGTTGTTGATTTGAGCATTGCTTTAAATCATAACCCACAGTTTCATTTGGCAGCAGTGCAAAACGAGTTGGTATAAATAACGTACGCACGAAAGAAAGAGAGAGAGAAGGAAGAGAGAGAGAGAGAGAGAGAGAGAGAGAGAGAGAGAAAATTAGCAATCGTAGCAATGACATACGATGAACTATCGTTACCGATTTTCACAAGATTCACCGTACGACTGATGTTTGCTTACGCGACGACGTTTTAACCGAGCAGCAGCATCCAAGATTCATTTCAACGTCAGTAAAAATCCTCACGCCTTAGCTGTGTTTGTAAATCAGGTGCTCCACAATGAAATGGTAAGTGGTTAAAATAACTTTAAAAATAAAATTGATATTTATTTTTAAAAGTTGTTCGTTGAAGTTCGTTCGAATATTCTGAAGAGATTCAGTTAAGAAAATCTAAATGAAACATGTAAAATGTGCTGATATAGGTTGACTATACTAGATTTGTAATATCTATGCATGAACCAACTTACAAAAAAGTAGGACATTTTCTACCTAGACTGCTCTGCAACATCATCTCATAGTGTCCAATAAGCACGTCTGAAGCTGCTGAGTGTTAACCGGCGTTTCAAACAGCTCTTGCTGCTATTTTTAGATGGTTAATATGACGCAACGGCACGATGTCGTCTTTTACTACTAGAATGGATATTTTTAAACTTAATTCTTAAAATCGCTTAGCATAGATTTGTAAGAATGTGTTGGGCATGTGTTAGTTTCAGATTTATTTTTACATAAAAATAAATAAAAATCCAGTCATACTAGCTTGCAACGAGCCTCATTGATGCACTATGCTTACGGTCAATGCTGCAAATCATATTACACGGAAGTACTATTTACCATGGAGTTATAAGAAAAGTCATAAGGATACTTAAATTCAAACCTCCTTTCGTTCATGTTCAATAACAATAATTAGGTTATCTGCTTATAGAGCGTCAACAAATTTTGTTGAACACTTCATAGTATCTATCTGTGGTAATCTGTTGTTAGCGAATAGAAGTCAACGAAACCAGAAATAGTTGGCCAATATGTTATGAGGTTGTTGTGCAGAAGGAATAGAACTGTGAAAAACCATTATTTCAGAAGATGTTGTCATCATGATAACATTGCTGAATAAAAATAAAGCATTATGAAAATTATAATATGCCCAATGCGTGTATAAAAACACTCGAAATCCACCGAATGCATGAAACCATCCGATTTCCTGCTGCTGCTTGGAGATTTGTCCCGTCATCAAAGTACCTTACTCTATATAACGCAACCTTATACAATGATGCTGTCATCGATGGAATGACTCTAAATGGTATCTACCAAATTTCCGGGGTAAAAAAGGATTCAATCGCCCGATCGACCTCATACTCGCTTACAAATCTGCAGGAGATTTATGTTCCCCACTTACGACTGCTTGAAGTCAGAGTCCCCATCTCCAACTCGCTCGAACCGCCGTCCATATCCAGAATTAATCATCACGACGCACCCCGGCAATCAGCTTTACTAAAAATGAACGATACTGCTTTCTCGAGACACATCCTTGACACCAATTGATCTCATCGAACGCTATACTTACAAACACATTCCCACTTTCTTGTCCTTTCCTTTGACCTCCTCCTCGTCTTGAGTGGTCGAATAGATCTTTACGAAACATGAGGAATTATTATGAGAGATCATTTCATTGGTACGGTCGTATACCATCTTATCTTGCGCTTTTTTCAAATACGTTGCCATTGTCTACCGCACATAGATCCGAGCTAGAGGTCGTACTTCTCAGATTTACAGTCCTTGTTCCTTGTTGTCTGTGGCAAGGGGGACGAGTCTGCAGATAAGTCAGAAGAGGACAGGATCTTATAGGTGGTATTCAGAATAGTGATGGCTCGAAAGTTAACACTGTCCAGTCTGTTCCCATTTGGTGCACTGGGTGTATAAAAAACAGTTTCACCTCCTCCGGTAGCTCCTCCCAAAACCGTACAATCAACCGATGCCTGAAAGCAGCAAGCTCATCCGGCCCCATCTTGAACAGTGTCGCCACGAGCCCATCGCCACAAGTTGACTTACGATATTTCAACTGTTTGATGGCACTGATGACTTCCTCTAAGGATGGCGGACTGATGGACTTCCTGATTGTCATGCTGGCTGTTGTGGTTCTGCTTTACTCGCCTCCACTGCTTTACTCGCCAGTATCTTCTACATCTGATCCATTCAGGTGTCTGTCGAATAAGCATTTCCACTTGTTGATCACCTTTCCCTCGTCCGATAGGATATCATTGCGACACATAGCAATCTTGCGAGTGAAACCGCTTCTTGTCACGTTTAACATCCTGTAGAACTTGTGAGTTTCCCCGACTGAGATAGCCGATGCATCAGCTGCTTGGCCGACTGCTGGAAGAGTCGCGTTTAAGGCAGCAAACGCGTGTGTAGGTTGCCACGTTCAGTCGGGTCTCACGCTGGAGCATTCGGAATCGCTTTGCGTTCTTCTCGGATAGTTGCACTTATCATCAAACCATCCACGCGGCTAATTATTTGCTCGGCCGTGCTGCTGATGGCATGCTCTACCTAATGCTTAGGTCGTTCAGGCATGTCTCCTCGGTAGTGGCATCCTCCGGCAACCTTTTCCCAAGTGCCTAGCTTCAGCTGATCTATGTTGAGCCTCGGGGTGGGCTGGTGGCACAGTCTATTTACTGCGCATAGCTTTAGGCATAACTTCCATCAGGAGGAAATGTGAATCGAGATGTGAGCGAATGGTCATGTGTTTGGAGAAGGCAAAGTTTATCAGGGCGAAGATGGTGGAAAATTCCTATCGTTGATTTAAATGCCTTCTCCCGTCCGACTTAACCGTTGAAATCTCCGTTGACAATCTTGACGTCGTGTTGTGGGCAGCTGCCCTCTCCAGCTGCGTATAGTAGCTGTCCTTTTCGTCATCGCTGCTTCCAAGGTACGGACTATGCACATTACTTAAGCTCAGGTTGAATAGCCTGCTAAGAATGCTAAACTTGCACGTAAGGTCGTTCCAGCACACCCCTTCGAAGTGCTACTATTCCGAAGCCACGGGCCCTCACCTCGTCCAAGAGAATTCGGGTACTTCCAGGTGATGTGAGGGATGCAGTTCCATGTTTCGAATTTCCAATTGTAGTCCTTATTATGTTGCGTGGATAGTTTTCCGTTAATCAAATTCGAAAAACTCAATTGCAGACTTTTGGTTGCGGTAATATTGAAAGTGGCTTGCAAGGACTCTCCCCCAACATCCTGTCTCGTCGAGAAACCAACACTTCCTATCTGTTAAGTGCCCCGTATAAAGGCAGGACAAAAGAGACAACCAGCTGCTCCTAACATGGAGAACAGACACTGATTATCCCCCTCCTCTCAATTTAGCCATATCACCCATCCTCCCAAAGGAACGAAGTCCATCGTGCAGAGTGACTGCCCGCACGAGATATATTCACCAATAGTACTTGATTGCACTATACATAAGTGGAATTTAGTCATGGTACACGACCCGGCGGGTCAGTGAATAATAAAAAGTGGAACTCGGCTTCAGACATTTTTCTACTACTATTATCGAGTTAATTAACTGTCACCTGGTTTACAACAAGTATAGCATTATTAATACACTTTAATTTGATGTATCATCCTTCGTTATCGTCTGTCTGAATTATGATATGCATAACCTAAAGCGTTCGAAATTGCCTAGGAAATGAGGGGATTTTGCCTACGTTCTAAACTCATCTTCAATACTCATCCATTGGTTTTTGTTCATTATTGTTGACAGATACATTCCTGTTTTAGACGCAATATCTTGAATACAGGTATTGAGTTTCGCTGGTTTAGACGCAGTATCCTGAAAACATGTATTAAGATCCAAGAAACTGGCCAGTGTCGCCCTGGGATATCGTGAACCAGTATCAATTATTGATATTCTATATCACAAGGGCGTTAGAGGTATAAAAATACCGAGGATGGAAGGATGTAGATAACGTTGATTGACCGGATGGAATACAGATCAAGTACGGAAGCTCGATCAGTCGTATGACGATTCTATGTTGACTTAGAGCAGTAGGGTCAGGTATGGAAGCTCGATTGGTTGGATGTCGATTATATGCTGATTTATGGCAGTAGGGTCAGGTACGGACGCTAGGTCAACCGGATGACGATGTTGGTCTACCGGGCCTTGACTAATTACAAATATAAATTCAGTCAAGTCTCCCGGGATGTCTTCTGCTAATGTTCGTGATGATGATCTCCTTCTACAGGTACGAACATCGAAACAAATCATGTCCAGATTTTCGAGATGTATTTTGTGGCTATCATGAATATTGTATCCATTTTGTCGCAAACCGTCGTATGGATCGGAAATTTTCGAAGCACGTTCCGTACTAATTATTTACCGAAATTCGAAGACGTAAAGGTCAGCTGCTTTCAACATCGAAGAGCGAACCTTCACAACGATAGTAGTGTTAGTGCAAATTGGTAATAGTGCGTACGAGTTTGGAACAATTGGCTGCATAGGTGTTCAAAGTGTTATCCTCTTTTTCCGTTCGTGCTGTATCTTGTCGCTTACTTTAGCTAAATGGAAAAGCTACTTCGTTTTTTTTATTGCTATTCTTATCGAGAATTGTAATTGAAGGAAATAGGAAAGAAAATCTCATCCCGTTCTCTTTGGCCAGAGAGGCATTGAAGTTGGAACACTTCCTGCGACGACGAGTTCACTAGCGTGGTCCAAAAATAAAAGGAAGTCGACCATCATTGAAGATGGCACTTCATGCAAAAAATCCTCAGCGTTCTCCGATGTCTCGACGCCCAACATTGGTGCTCAGAGGCATCTATCCTTCCTCATATCGAGGAGCACACCGGGTGTTCATAATGCCCGGTAAAAAGAAGCTTAATATTCTAGCTATTGCAGCTTCGCTGTACATCTCTTCGATCGGGAGACCAAATCGAAGCGTGCCACCTATACCGGGCGAAAAGTGTAGTCAGCATGTCCTCTGACTGCATCGCAGCGCTGGCTGAAGAGAATCTACTCCCCAGTTCTGAGACTGTGCGCCCAACCATCTCAGACGGGGTGGTGAGAGTGAAGAAGACTGTGTGTCGTCGTCGAAAGAAGCCTCGTAGGAAGGCTACATCTCAATAGGAGAAAAAAAATTCTGCAAAAGGGCACATTTTTCTGCAAGAAAACTTGTCTTCCCCAGACAACTCCTCGTCTGGGAAGTGCCCCCGTCCCATACTGAAGCAAAATTTCAACGAGATGAGGCTCTTCCTTCCCGTCTCATACCTACCCAAGTTCCAAGCTCAAGCTACAAAAAAAGCTTAGAAATCGTCGTCAAGCCCTACAAGAATCGATACATTTGTCAAGCCTTCGATTTACTGATTTCTGATCGTGGATTATTAGAGCCTCTAAAAGGCCTCATTGCAATGGCGAGTCCTTTTATACAAGGAGCTATAAAGCAATGGTTAGGGCAATGGCCAGCTCTGAGTACGTATGTACGATTGAATAATTAATTTTCAAATGGCTAACATACTATAATGAAATTGTAGAAATTTTTATTTTGGAAAAATAGACATTTTTAAAGCCGACCAAATAAAACTCCGGTAAAGCTGTTAGGGTTTCAGAGGTTTTGGCGCGTGACAGTGCTACCAAACTTTCGTTTTGTTCACTGGCGCTTTCTCTGGATACTACTTGGAAGGATATTCAGCACCCCAATGGCTCGCAATCAGCGAAAATGGCAATTGCCGTCTTGCCGTAGAAGTGACCAGCGAGATTTATACTGCGAATCATCTCCCGAAAGTTGCCAGCTTCATCAAAAACCCACACTACAAACACTAGCTCGAATCTAGTTTGGAAACCCTCACAACATGTCCCGCTTTGCTCGATCAAGAATTGCTGGGTCAATTTGAAGACGATATATATTCAATAGTTTCGTGACCAGAACCACGGATTAATTGATAAAAAGGCTGCCGTGGAATTGAAGAATATACCAACAAACTTATTTGTGACATCTATGACCAAGCCTCCGTCAACATCAGGGAGTAGAAATATGTTGGTTGAATTATAAATAACTTGTAATAAGCATGTAAATTATAACAACTTACACAATTCAATATATCGAATAGAAGGATACATTGTAAAACGTGCTGTATAGCTGTTTTCAGCCTTCAAACTGTCTGGTTAATGGAAAAAAAACATGCTAAGCCGTCGAAGTACATGGAATGGTGGTCGGAAATGTTGGTATTTGGCAATCTTCTTGGTCATGTCATTGAACATAATAAATAAAGTGTATTATTTTCTATTCTGGTTCTAGGCCAGAACAATACGAGAATAAGTAAAAGAATGTATGGAATTATCTCTCAAATTGTCTGCAGGGAAACGTAATTCTGTATTTTTTTCTCATACCTTAGAACAATCTAAATCGCAAATCGCGTGCACAAAACACAGTTTTTGATATTTTGTCTCAAAGGTGTCGCGAGCCGCATGGTTGATAT
Organism: Anopheles minimus; assembly: GCA_000349025.1. NCBI lineage: Eukaryota > Metazoa > Arthropoda > Insecta > Diptera > Culicidae > Anopheles > Anopheles minimus. The sequence goes on along the minus strand of KB663722.1, from coordinate 55,792 downwards.
CTCTAAAACATATACATAGGATAAAGAATGATGAAGACTTATACAACAAACACCTGCTCAATCGTACAGAAACACGCAAGTGAAGTAATGTCAATTAAAGACTATTTAGCGTTTCAGTAATATAATAAGCCTTGGCTGTCATTGTACAACGAATACGAAAAACGTTATGAAACACTGATATTTACTCCAGCTCTTCAAATATTGGTGAAGCGATTATTTTGATTGTGATGATGGTTCTTCTTTTGTGAAACAACCTTCGAGTAGATTTGCCTGCTATTTCTGGCTTACTAGAACTTCTGATGCCACGTAGTTGGTTAGTCAGTCCTCACTTCGGTGAAACGGTCCGGATGGGATTCGAATCCCGGTCCTGCCGTTTAAGACCGCTTCACCTTGGCCACTAAATGTTGGCCACTGGCCTGTAAACAATATTAAGAAACACTTTTTTAGTAGAAATACCAGGCCGCTTAAGAGAAAACGGCTATAAGTTATTAGACGCTTAAAGAAAGATGACAACCTTTATCGAGGAATAATGAACAAAACTTTTATTTATTTTGTCACAATTTCTCATAAACTCAAAAAAATTTAGCTAAAAAACATTGTTTAATGCCTTTTTGTATTGCAATTTTTACTTTTTAACAATGGTTGTGGTACTCTCAAAACTCTTTTCCGACACTGATCGCGCTAAGTAGCAAATTGTTGAATATCAGATGTATGCGTTATGTAGACTGTAATGAACGTTTGCTTCTTTTCGTTTTTGCTATTTTCACCGTTTCTTTCGCATCCGATGGTATGAGCTGTCCCGTTTTATTCTTTGTGACTACGTGTTTATTTCATTTTGATGATGGCACAGCAAATAAAAACTGATGTTATTTGCTAAGCGAGCAATGAGTACGTCCAGCTTCAGAAAATGTTTTAAAGTGGATTGTTGTGCGCTTCGAGTTTCGGGATATCTGGATCAATCGCATGTCGTGGGTGACCATTTTAGTATTAACAAAATTTGATTGCAACATAAACAAGTAACAACTTTCTAGAGACTAGCATTCAATGAGGAAATGAGAGCTATTATTTTTATATAAAAGATATCCGCCGACGGCTACGACTTGGCTTATTAAGCTAGTTTGGTGCTATAATAGCGGTTGTTGATTCTTATTGTTCCTAGTGTTTGTTCCGCGTTTGGGTTGGCCTTTCAGAGGTGCGCCGTTTTTTCTGTTAAAACGCTCTTCTAGCATCAGTTCGTGAGCTGCCAAATCCATCTCTTCCTGTGTCATGTCTAGCGCCTCTTGCATTTCCATTTGAGCACAATGCACTAAATCGAGATCACAATATTTACCCAGTCCCTGTTGCGCCAGTACCTGTAAACATGATTTCAAAAGAAGTAAATCAACCGAAAACTTTGAAAATACTGCATAATCGCGCCACTTGTACATTTCATAATTTTACTTACCCTGCCTACGAGACTTTCGGCCGACCCGATAACTTCGCCCGTCAATTTATGCGTTTCCTGAGGACTACTCGGCGTTGAGTGGATAAGACGATCTTCTTCGAAATTAGCAATTTGATTATCTGAAAACAGTGTAAACGATCATCAACATTAAAAAGGTGATTAAAGACACTTACATCACACACAGTTATAAGCCATTGAACAGTAATAATAATAAAATTAGATGTATTTTTCATGGGTGCATCTTCAATTTTGTCACTATCGATCTTGCTAAAGACTAAACCATAGTTTTATGTATTCTTTTCGCAATCACCATCAATCATCTGTTCTTTTTTCATCAATAGACCAAAAATACCATCTGTTGCGGTATTTTCAACGGAACAATATGCCGTACAAATCCTGAATGAGACGGTAGAAATGAATGAAATGAATGAAACGGGAGCTTTATAACGTGCTATGTACATCATCAATACCTTTCCTGAACACACACACTTTCCAAATTCTGTATAGTTTAAAGCAATTCTTCCCAGCGGCCTTGCCAATGAACTAAGGACTTTCAATGACCAAGAAGTATTCAACCTAAACGTTTCGATAGAAATCCAATTGGCTAAAACCCTCCAATAACAAACAATGTAGAATCGTGATGTACGCATACAAAAATGAATCGTTCCTAATACAATTTCAAAAGATTATTTTATGTGTTCTTAAATTCTCTTTTTAAATTTGCAGCTTGTCAATATATTTTTTTTTTAATTTTAACGTATAACTTAATTTAAAATAGTTCTGTATCCGTCGACCAATTAAAGTTTATGGTATTCTTCTTCTTCTTCCTTCTTTTGCGTAATGACCGACTCGGTTATGCCTGCCATTGCTGGCTTACGAGTATTAATACCACGACTATCCTAATCAGTCCTTATACGGGGGAACGGTCCGGATGGGATTTGTACCTCGGTCTTGCCGTGTGAGACCAGCGCCGTTATGGAACCGGCCACCGGACCGCCCCTAAAGTTTTTGGTAATGTTTATAAACAAAATGAGCAGAATATTCAATGACTAGAATGATTTTCATTTGCAAACATTAATATATTTTACTGTAATATGACAAGCATAAAATTGCCACATCTATTTTTCCCAACTTGTTTTTAGTATTTCTTTTCATTTTAAAGCTTCAATAACATCAGATGTCAAATATTAAAATTAATAATTTTGAGCTTAGCTAAGGGTATAAGTTTACTCGCCATTGGTAGAAAAAGGGACATTTAAAAACCCCGTTTTGTAACATGATATTAAAATCCCAATATTTGCTTATGTAAAAACTAGGTAGTGTTATTTGCTAGCATTCAATGGTATCTAGTGTTATGTATAACTATTTTATTTATTTTTTCCGTCTTCAATGATTTTTTTATTGGATATAGTTATACCAATATACTGCATAGAATATTGAATAGATTTGTATTTGTGAATTTGAATTTAGTCTCTTGTACTCTTTTAAGAAATCTAAGGATAAGTATTTGCTTTGTCAGCAATCTTTACTCAACAGTATATATTAAGTTAAAACATGTATAACAAGGTGAAGATTAGGGTATCATGAACAAAATAAATATATCGGTTAATTTTTTATTTGCCAAATAATATACTACAGCATCATGTGATACGTTTAATCGAATTTCTATCTCATTTTATTGTGCACTAATGTGATGTACAGAAATATCCTTTGCTAATATCCGTCATTATCAGGATTTTGTCAACGACTTTATCTTAAATTCAATATATGAAAAACCATAACATCAATTATTATAACAAAAGGCACTTAGCATAACCATTGAATGCCACCATTGGAAAATACGCGTTTAATAAAATAATTGTAAGTTGTTATTTAATAATAAATACTTATTGAAGTGGTCGGGTGGCCGGTCTCACTTGACTATAGGGTTTGTAGTGATAAAGAAGAGTTTTAAATTTGAAACTTTAGTATTTAGTAGAACCACATTATTTAATGTATTCAATTTGCAATTTTGTTTTACTCCAACAAAATATACGTTAACATGAAGGTTTAAATTTGATCATTGACGCAACGGTTAAACAATAAGTTAAAAAATCTACTGACATATATGTTAACTATTCGCCAGACAATAACTTATTCTTCATTTTAACTCAACTGCAATTAACTATGAGATGATAACTTATTCTTCTTTTTTTAACTCTTTTAAAGATATTTCGTTAAGAACGACTAAAATAGTTTTCTAAAGGCTATCCAATATAATCATTTTGAAAAGGCTAACATATCTGTTTCATAGTGTTCATCCACCTTTCCATTTTTTTGAGAATGCATTCGATAATGATTTTTTTTTATGAATGGAAGTACAAAATGTAATTTGTTCTTAAAGTTGTTGTTTTTATATCATTGTATTGCACACATATATTGAACATTGTCAGTGCCCAAGATTGCATGAAAAATACATCAAGTTATGCTGTTGTTATTAAAAATAACATAAAAGTTGGTAGATATAAAAAAGAATAGAAAAAAAAACAGTTAATCAACTACCAGCTCAAGAAAATTAATAACAATCAAACATAGGCTTATTCTTCAACATGAGACGCGTGGCAATAGGGCCTGACCGTTCTCTATGAAATAAAAAAGTAGAACGTATTTACATCAAGTATAGTTTTTTTTTGTATTAACAACCAATGCAAGCTTATGTAATAAAGAAAATCAAAACTGTTTTATGTAAATGCATTGAGGGCCGTAAAATTGCTAGTAAATAGTTAAGTAATCGTTAAGCTGCTTGTTTTACTATACATTTATTTCGGAATACAGCATAGGTCTGAATAAAATTACGTATTAAAATGAAATAAAGCCCAAATAAGAAATACATATTTCATATGTTTTTGCGCTGTAACCAATAATTACGCACCCACTGAAAACCACATTTTTAACATTCTGTTGCTTTGGATTGTTGGACTCTCAAGAAACAGGCGATGGTGTTATCTGTCCACGCCTTCGGAGTGGATGGTGTAACCATGTGCTGGATCTATGCATCAATGAAATTGGTACGATTTGTATCAAACGTAGCATCATTATTGACAAATGAATAAAAGAAAAGAGAAACACAAACGATAGAGTTTGCATTGTGCTGTTTTGGCTTACTCCAGAAATTATTCAATTTCGTTTGTAATACAGAAATAATTTTTAATTATTGGCATTATAGTCTTGCTGCCAATGAATTCCCATGAAACCCACGGAAGAATAATTGTGAATAGTAAGTTAGTATGGTTTAGGTGTAGGCCCATTTTGTGGAATGAATTGTCAATTAACTTACCAATCATTTTCAAGTTCGATTTGTTGTGCGAGCCGATATTAATACTAGTAGCACTTAGAAGTCGAGGTATTGTAATAGAATAGCAAACATAAGATTAGTAATTCGAAATCTAATCTTTGCAACTGATTCAAATTGGCATATACTCACTTGGCAGTCACCCTTTTCATGTTGGACGAATCATCTAAAACGAGTGGGCGAAGCGGAATGTCCCCAGGATTTCCAGTGCTGCCCGCTCCAAACCCATTGCCGTAGCTTCTTCCTAGTGGCTCATCATGTACGGCATGCAGAATACTTTCCGCAACATGATTGTAAGTATTTGAACTGTTCACGCAGTTCAGCTTTGGCTTTATATCTGTTTGGCTTGACCCATCGCTAGGTCCTGATAAAACTGTATGCATAGCTGCGGAAGCGGCCATGGATGTGGCAGACATCTTATTGTTGTTTGAGCTCCATTTTTGTTTCGATCCAAACGGACCCGGACGTCGAATAGACGACCAAACATTTCCGAAGAGGGTATGGTTACGCTATTATATAAGAAATAAGAGTTAGCTTCACTCTGGACTATGCACAGAACGGCTCCAACATACCCGATGCGATGGCTCTGGATTGTCATCACCAATTTCCTCTAGGTTGCCCGAGATGGCCCGTTTCAGTTCTGGGCCCGCTTCATGCAATGTTCTCAGCCCAGCCTGCAGAGTCATAGTGCGCCGTTTGTTCTGATCGCTGTTGAGCTTATTATCATTTTCTTTGCGCTTTTTGAACCGTCTGAAGTAATCTTGTATCAAAAATGTTGCATAAAATTTACCTACGGTTACCTCATCATCCACTCCCGGCGGAGGAACGACCTGATCCAACAGTTTCGGATTCGTTCGCTTCCAAATCTGTTTGATTGTGTTCCGCAATTCTGCATTCGCATCGTCGATGTTGCCCTCGGTTTTGATTTTCAACGAGGTGCGCACCACTGCGAACAGCGTCGCATTGAACAGCACCGTACCATCACTGTTTAGTGGCATGTTCATCGATACAAGTCGTTTACAGGCGACTCGGTGCGGGCACAGCTTGCCGAAACCGAGCGGTGGTGATATTTTGCGCAACAATGTTACCACATCGAGATGCTTGATGCGACCCTTCGCATCAGGATCGTATTCGCTCCACAGTCGCACAAACTCATCTAGATGGTGTGGCCCCAGTATGGACCAGTCACGTGTAAGATAGTCAAAGTTATCCATGATGACCGCCACGAACAGATTTATGATCAGGAACGAACATAGCACGTAGAATGAGATAAAGTACGGGAAGGCGATGCTCGAGCCACAACCTTCAGGAGAGCCTGCATCGTCTGATTTTGCATCACAATTCACCTCTCCAGGACGAGACGAGCAATCCAGCATAATGTCTTGCCATGCTTCACCGGTGGCTGATCGAAACAAAACCAATACCGCTTGTGGGAAGGTTTGAAAATTGTTGTTTCGATGTATTGATGTGTCATCGTCCATGGCTATTTTTCCAAACACCTGCAATAATGACGATACATGGCATTAAAGTTTCAGAATTGGTTCCAAATCACTTGGAACATGGGTGTGTGGTGTTGCTTACCTGCATGCCAATTACAGCATAGATGAAAAACAACATCACTATCAATAATGCAACATACGGCAGTGCTTGAAAGGATTTGATGAATGTCCACAAAAGTGTGCGAATTCCTTCTCCTCTGGCCAGCAGTTTGACCAACCGCATTACACGAAACAGTCGGAAGAAGTTAATTGAAATAATACTAGATCCTCCCTATGGTAAGCATTATAGCAAAAGATAAGATGTTAACAAACTGGAATCATGACATGATTCATAAAGTACATACGCACCTTCATTCCTTTACTAATGTTAACTTCTGAGTATACGATGTCGATGAAACTTCCGAGTACAATTATAAAATCGAACACGTTCCATGCATCTCCAAAATAGTTCTGCAATGACAAAAGAATTTTTTGTTAAAAATGACCGCTAGCGGAATAAGTTGTTTCTACCTTACCTTAAACCTAAACGCTGCTAATTTAAAAACGAACTCCAATGCAAACACCGCCGTGAAGATTAGGTTCAACAAATCGAGAACTTCTGTATAAATCTCTGGCTGACGATAAAATTTCATCGAAAGGGTTATCGTGTTGATCATGATCAGTATAAATATCATATACTCGAATGGTTGCGATGTTACAAACCACCACACTTTGTATTGTATCCTGTGTTTCGGTATGTAGCGCCGTATCGGTTTCGCCTTCAACGCGAACTCTATGCAATTGCGTTGATTCTTATCCAGATCGCAATTTTTATACTCCTGCTCGCCTTCGTTTTGGAATGTGACGATAACGAAACCGACAAAGATGTTTACCATGAAGAATGCTATTATGATGATGTATATGATGTAGTATGCCGCAACTATTGGTCGGAAATTGTGTATTGGTCCGGAATCTTCTTCGTGGGAGTCGATCGACACATACAGTAAGCTTGAAATAAACCAATAGAAAAGATTTTTGAATTTTTGTTTACTTCGGACGGCCGCAAGAACTAAATCGGCTAAGGACACCCGTAGTTGACGAGAAGCCCTCCGCCCCTCTCTTACTTCCTTCGTTAGAATCGTAAAGAATGTGTTCAATGTGAATGGTCAAGCTGCTGCTGGTGTTGGAACCTCAACTTTATTTGGGCTTATGGCCTCCAACATACTCAATTTGAATAAAGATCTTCATAAATCCAAACATGGTAATTTTTGGATAAATGTTTTGAATAATGACCCTCTCATCAGCAGAGTCAACGAGCATGAACACAAATATAACAAACAATAAATTTGTCACATATTTGCTTACCCAGGCCATCCTTCAAAAGTAGATACAGTGAAGAGAGTTAACATGGCTTTCGAAACATCATCAAAGTGGAAACGGTTCCTTGACCAATATCGCTCCTTCGAAACAGGCTTATCTACATTGCCATCTTCGTATACTAGATAAGTGCCACTGAAATAGAAAAAGAGCAATGTATTAAAATAGCATCCGTCATATATCATATTTCATAATTCATACTAACTGGCATTCTGATTCTTGCATTTTCGATCCATCAGAGCATGAAAAGAACTTGCCCTAAATAGGATAGAACAAATATTAGTTTTTCTGATATTTTAGTGTTTGTAACACAAAGATATACTAGTTTGTTTCACGCCCGTTAAAGGTTTTAAAGTTATAATATGCATTTCCTAATTTAACCATCTACTACTAGTTTTGTAGTTACATACATTGAAAAAGCCTTAAATACATGACGATTAGCCCAAAGCAGCTACCTTACATTCATTTAATAAGTATGTATTTATTAAAACGTCTAAAACTAAACGTCTTAAACTACAGACAGATACACTGTGAGATAAGTGCAAACTACAGCTTGGTTAGAGTACATTGAAAGCATGCAATACATACACACATGTAACATACAGTATTTAATGAAAAAACAATAACACACTCATAACTAACATATGCTATATTTAAGATGTAAAAACAGAAGCTTAGAAAACAAATATTAAAAATTCAATCAGTAAGCAAAATAAAACTTGTTTTCAGATATTGCCAATAACAACCGAACTAATACACTATTATGTTGATGGCTGCCGGAAATTTGTATAATTTCATTACAGACTCTCTGCTATATTATTACTGTTCCAAATCTTCCCTTGTAGTATTTGCAACCCCCAATGACATAAGAGCGGAAGATGCACCTTATCAGGCTTCACCAAAAATACTGCTGAATTAGATAGTGTAGCGTAGACATTTTTGTGAATGAAAACTCAACAAGCATAACCGTAACCATGATGATTTCAATTTGAAATATACGAGCCAAGTCTTATTAAATTGAGCTGTATCTTGAAGAGTAATGCGCCAAGGTGATTAATTTATTATGTTGTCCCAAATGTTTTGTCTCATACCATATATACTTACAGAAATTTATCCATATCTGTGGTAATGATAGCAAACGTGAAAGATGTTTAATCAAAATTTTGTGAATGGTTGTTTAACATTAAGATCACCAACAATTTCCGTGCTTTCGTATACATATCTTAGGTATGGTTTATTTAAAAGTTTACATAAACCTCCTTATATTTGCTGTTGAAATATACAAATTTGGAAAAACTGCAAACTATAATATATAGAGGTTATTAACTCAAAGTTGATAAATGAAACACTCCGGCTGTAAAACTCTGAAAACGATATTCGTCGTTCATAACGATAGCTAAAATGGGGCGGCTCGGTGGGGTAGTGGTATCGGCGCTGCTCTCTTACACGACAGACCGGGACCAAAATCCCATCTGGATCGCTCCCCCGTAGCAGTGATTGACTATCCTGCTACGTGGTAAACTAAGTCTAATACGGCCAGGCCGTCATACAATAACAAAAAAAAAAAAACGATAGCTAAAAAAACTAGTCATTATTCGTATAGATACGGTAGTATAATTCGCTTAAAAAGTTTTAGATGTATTATTTAATTATTTTTGCCCAACCATTTGATATTATTCCTACCTACATTTTTGTTCAATTATATTCGTTATTTTGGGCCTCAAGACATTATTTCAAAAAATTGTAAACAAAAAATTTTTTTTTGAGCGCTTTTGTTCCGATTTCCATTGAATCAACATGCATTTCGGCATGCAAAAAATACTCGTGTAAATGTAATTTTGCGCATGAGCAAGCAATTTGACAATAATAGTGACCATTAAAACTTTCTATCGGTAAAAAGCTATTTTAATGTGGATCATGACGAATTTTCTAACACTACATTGAGAATAAAATTCATTCAAAATCTTCTTAAGGTTTGAAACACAAACAATAAATAGTGGTTTCAGCTAAATCACCACGAAATTTTTTGGTTAATAAATATTGCTAAAGAGTAATAACAAAGTGTCAGAAAAAGTGAAAAGATGACACAAACCACAACGGTTAAACAACATGAACAACAAAATTACTTTTACTATAAATATAATATATATATATATATACATAAATGAGCAAATAAAAACTGTATATGTATAAAATAACAAATGGTATTTTGCTACTACGTAACAAAAGGTATGAAACAATATAATAACATGTCAAGCTCTACTGAGAACAATTAAATTAACATCGTACATGATGATTCTATGAAATATTAGAAACAAAATATCATAAACAGTTGGGAATGAAAATAAAAGAGGTGTGTAGGTTGCAAAATAGATAATACCATAGGCCTAACTAGACGGCTAAAGTGAAACAATAACAGCCAATAAACGAGCTATCAATTACCTTAAACAATTGTACTCCAATCACAGCAAACATAAACTGCAAGAGGTACGTCACTAGCATAATGTTACCGATCGTTTTGATGGCAACTATCACACATTTTACTACGTACTGAGAAGAATTTGAGTGTACGGGAAAGAATTATAGTTAAAAGGGTTGCATTTTGTTTTTGTTTTATGGTTTTGATAAATTTCTTTCATAATTGCGTTCCCCTTTCTGTTATCTGAAATTTTATGACCTTTTTCACAGCTGCATCAGCTTCCAGTATCAAATAAGTCATTTTGTGTAACACCATTTTTTTATAAAACACAGTGTACGTTGTTCCACCCAACCGTATCATAATTCTGCGGATGTGGTGATAGTGGAATGTTATAGTGGAATCATATTCCCATCCGGAAAACTTTAAAGTTGATATAATTTTTGTCATTCATATCTTTAATTTTTCTTAAGCTAAATTAGTTAAGCATGAAAAACAAAATGTATATTGTTAAAATTTCGGTTTCAGTATTTGACGTTCTCAGTTGTTATAATCACCGCTAAACAAGTTCTATAAATGCGTATGTTCCATCCTTTCTTAGTTTTTTTTTCGAATGCCACAAAAAGTTAATTTTTCACTACACTTAGTGAAATATCTTTGTACTGCAACCTGCAACTGCAAGTGAAATTGTTTTTACAGAATTAGAATCTGTTTGAATAAGTGTTACAATAGGGATCTGTTTCCAACCGAAACTAAGTAGATGTAGATTTTATAATTCCTAGGTGTCAACGAGCTAGACGAATTCAAAGAAAAAACAACAACTGATGCCGACATAAAATCCAAATCAAAAAGAATAAAGCGTTCGTTTTAGAAATTCGCAATGGGAATAAAAATGTAAGCTAATTATAGCTGAAAGTAAAAGCCTTGATTAAAACCATAATTGAAGTAAACATCAACAACACCAAAGGAAATTAATTATATTGCGCCCTTGTATGGGACACCGAATAGCGTTGAATAACGTAAAAGTGGAAAACACAATATCAGGAAAAATAAAACACAAGTAATAATCTGAACTAAAGAACAACTCAAAGTAAACGAAACTCCAAATCAAACACAAATCTCAATGTAACAGAATCATAAACACGTTGGGCCGCATTACGCGTCCTACCTTGTACAACTGCACTCCAATTACGGCGAACATAAACTGTAGCAAGCAAGTGACCAGTACAATATTGCCGATGGTCTTTACTGCTACTATAACGCATTGAACAACATGCTGAGAATTATATAGAAGAATCGAAAAGTTAAAAACGACGCTCTAAATGCATCAATCTGAACGAAGCATACGGTTCAACTCAATGTAGGCATACAAAATGCTTTAAAATGTCCTTGAAGCAAACGCTAGAAACGTCCATATGCTTTATGAAAGCGTTCCTAACGTGACAAGTCATGGGCAGTGTCCTATAGTATCCATGCTTAGCGTTATGTCAGATGGTAAATAAGTGTGCATTCAAATGAAATTTTGCACAATTAAACACTCCGTTCTGCTCTCATGAGCAGTTGTGAACGCAATGTGCTCAACTCGTACATCTAGGTCGTGTTACACCATGTAAATAAATACGATTAAAACTGTATAGCACCAATAAATGCACCACAGGAATAAAGTTTGCAACATTTGAGAAAAAACGTCGTCCAAAATCAACAACTTATCACAAATATAGAAGGGCTACCATGAAAGTATGATACCGTGTTGATCAATATCAAGCATTAGATATCAGGGAAGACCCACGTTTAGATTTTGCTCGCTGCTTTCCCATTGTAAAATGTAATCTTACCTTCAATCCTTTTGCACGATTAATTGCACGTAATGGTCGGAGAACACGAAGTACACGAAGTATTTTTATCACAGAGATGGCACCAGAGCTGAAAAGAAGAATACATTGTTCGAATCAAAATATAATATTGAAATAATATTGCAATACTGCTTACCTGAAGAACATTGATATCAGTGACACACAGACGACTAACAGATCCAGCAAATTGAATGCCGACCTACAGAACGCACCATCGTGAAACAAGAATCCGTACGAAACTAGCTTCAGCAGCAGTTCGATTGTGAATACCGATGTGAAGAAGTAGTCGAAATAATTCAATATTTGATTTCTTTCGCTGTTCGCGTTAAGGGGATCCTCTGCCGCCAACATGGCCGACGAAAACATGATACAGACGAGAATTATGTTGCCGAATGTGCTATGGTTACATAGCCAATGACAAAATATGCGAAATCTAAAGAAACAAACAGAAGATATCCAAACAATATTAGTACAATCTGTTATGGACTGTGGGAGTAGATTTAGGTTGGAACAAAACTGAACATTAATCACTTGTTAGGTGTGTGCTTCTGCCGGGGAAAAAATAGTTAATCTCATTCATATCGAATATTGTGGATTCTTGGTTTCCAAAAATACACTTCATTAAAGGGTTATTCCTCTAATTAACCAATAGATGAAGAGAGGTGATAACGTGGCCATTATGTTTTAGTATAACTCATATATAATTGTGCTTAAGTATTGATTAAGCAGCCAAAACATACACTGTATTAAATGATGCGCTCTGTACAACTAGACTCTTTGAACAACTTTGAGTGTGCAAGTTAATCAATAGATAGAAAAGGTTCATGGGTAAGCGTCCATGCGTTTATTTAATTAATAAACCACCAATAATTGAAAGTTTTGAATCAGAAGCATATGGGTTAGCAAATATCAAGACAATATTTGAATGCAGGTTGTTAATTGTGACCGCTATACCACATCGTATGACGCATATTAGTTTCGGAGAACGTTAATCTACGAGTTCAACAGAGATATTTATCAACAGCCGGAGGGGAAACAATGCATAATACTTCATCTATACAACAAGGATAGCTAGAGAGCGCAAGGCGCAAATGCCGGGAATGTCAATACTATGCATCTGCCATTGATTGACAAAGGAAGGGTAAGCAATTGCGATACTATACTAAATCAAGTTCATCATCAACCTGTTTGTCTTTGACAATATAAAAAATGCTGAACCATCCGGTATTGGAACAATTGTATTGATCACTTTCAACTCAGACATTCGACGTGGCCTAGCCACCTTAAGCCCACCATCTTGTGAATCTGTATTGTGAAACATTTTAACAAAAATAAACAGAAACAAAGAAATACATTAGTATTATAAACTTGGGGCACTCGACAAAAGGAACGGCTTCAGGAAATTCATAATGGGTATCATTTTAACGTTGTGCAGATTCCCATTTTTAGTTGCAGTCGTTCTATTTGTTGAGTGCCCATTAAAAATTACCTGTTTGTTGGAGAGAAAATGAGCAGAGCGTTCGATTTTGGAATGGGTTTTTTCGATTTCTTCACACTTAATTCCGACAAGCGACGGGGACGAGCAGAAGCAGTAGGAGGCTCATCAAATGTCTCACCTGAAAAATAAAACAGAAAATGTATTTTGTAAAAATATTTTATTTTGTAAAAGTTAACCATGAGTTCTGTTGAACTGATGAAATGATGACGTGTATAGAAATTTATGTTTTTTGAAATGTTTAATCATTGTTATAGAAAGTAACATTAATGCTTCAAAAACTGTCGTGTAGGAAGTCTTTATCGTTTGGGCCTAACCAGCTTATCGTTCCCACTCTGCTATACATACATTATCCTATACTTGTCTGTGGGGTTGGGTGCGAAACATAAATAAAGGAATGATGTCGAAAATTGAATAACATTCGAATGTTTTATTAAATTTGCATCGATTCATTTAGTGTCGCTGACAGAACGCAGCCGCCAAAAGCACGCAGCCTTCCCGCGCATTCAGTGCTGTGTGGGAATCTGATAGCATTCAAATTGGAACGCATATGTGTACGTGTGCAGAATCCTACTGTAGTGACTGCGCCACGATATCAGAATCACCTAGCGAAACATGGCTATATGTCCGCATATGTTTTATGCGCACAATTGTTTACGTTTAATCAATTTTAATGTGTTAGAGATTTCATGCATTTGCATTAAGCAATGGTCTGGTATACTGAATACGCTGGGTCGTCAATTGGACCTCATATTTGGCAACTCGGCGGTCGCTTTGGATTGTGGTACTGTTCTCCAGGCTCCATTGCCATTGATCGAAGAAGACTCCTACCATCCTGCCCTCGAGATGACCATCCCGGTGGCACCCAGTCCTTTCCCTCACCAACGTGTCCCGTGAGCTGAACTTCAGGAAGCTTGACCGCGTGAAATTCGACCGCTTGATCAATGAAAATGACTGGAGCTTCCTTGAGACTTGTCCTACTATTGACGAGGCTGTTGCCAAATTTACGTCTGTTGTCTCGTCTTTCCTCTCCATCTGTTGTCCTTTTCGTTCGTCCCCACCTAAACCATTGTGGTCCGATGCTCACTTACGTGCGCTCAAGGCGGATCGGAAACGAGCGCTTCGAGCATTCCGCTTGCATCGCTCCCTTTACCACCTGCGTGTGCTAAAATACGCAGCTTCAGCTCACCGCAGCTATAACAGGATCCGTCTACGTACCCACACCGTGCGCATCCAATCCCAGCTTCATTCCAATCCTAAATCCTTTTGGCGCTATGCAAATAGTCGTCGAGGCTTCTCAGGTATTCCTCCTGTGATGACTCAGGGAAATTGCTCCATATCCTCTCCCCTGGCAATTAGTAATTTGTTCGCGCATCACTTTGAAGGCATCTTTGCAGACCCAGCCAGCTCGACCGCGTCCCTCGGACCCGGACTCGCGGGCGTTCCTCGCGATGCCATCAACCTGAATTCCGTCACGATTGATGAGCCCTTGGTGCTCTCCGCTCTCGCCCAGCTGAAGCGCTCCTACTCTCCTGGTCCTGACGGAATTCCTTCTTCGGCGCTGATCGATTCCAGAGTGGCATTTGCTCCCATATTGACGCGCCTATTTCACAGGTCGCTTTGTATGGGAGTTTTTCCATCACTTTGGAAGTCGGCGTTTCTGATTCCGATCTTCAAGAAGGGATGCCGCACTGCTCCTTCCAATTATCGAGGGATCTCAATCATATGTGCCGTGTCTAAAGTCCTCGAGTCTATCATCCACTCTTTAATCCGTCCTCCACCCTGTCGAACCTTATGTCTTTGATGCTCGACCTGTACCCGCATATGATCGCCGGTAAACAGGTCGATGTCATTTATACAGACTTCAAGGCGGCGTTCGACTGCTTGCCCCAAAGTTTACTCATGGCCAAGCTAGAACGTATGGGATTCGGTGGGCCCCTACTCCTCTGGTTCTGTTCCTTCCTGAAGGACCGCACATACAGGGCAAGGGTTGAGGGGGTTCTTTCCGACCCGTTCGTTGGTAAGTCTGGGGTTCCTCAGGGTAGCGTCCTGAGTCCTTTATTGTTCTCCCTTTTCATCGCGGACTGTATCAGTTCTCTGCCACCAAACGGATGTCTGATGTATGCCGACGATGTTAAGTTCTATCTTCCTGTGTCCTCGTCTCGCGACTCCCACTCCCTCCAAAGCTATGCTGATGCATTTGCGGATTGGTGTATCTCCAACGGGCTCGTCCTTTGTGTAGAAAAATGCTGTGTCATTTCGTTTGGCCGCTCTCCAGTGAAGCAGCTACATAGCTACCAGCTTTCTGGCTCAGCACTCCCACGAGTCACTCTGGTGAAGGATCTTGGTGTGTGGCTCGATGACAAATTGTCGTTTGAACCACACATCAATTCAGTCCTCGAGCGGGCTAGCAAGGTTTTGGGCCTCATCACCCGCATGGCGTCTGAGGTCCGTGATCCGCTGTGTCTGAGGGCGTTGTATTGCTGCTGGGTCCGTCCTATTTTGGACTATGCCAGCGTCGTTTGGTCCCCTGCAGGCGTCACCTCAATGGATAGGCTGGAGAGGGTACAACGGAAGTTTACGAGAATCGCCATCAGACGTTTCCTAAACGACCCCAATGCTGCTTCTCCTCCTTATCCAGTGCGGTACCAATTGCTAGGCCTTGTCGGGCTAAAAGAACGCCATGGTCATGCGCGCAAATTATTTATTGCCAGCATCCTTCTATCCAAAATTGACTGTCCTACCCTTCTGCCGGCCATTCCTCTTTACATCCCAACCTATCGCTTACGCGTCCGCCCACCTCTCCTTATCCCCTTGCGACGCACGCGGTTCGCCCAAAGTGATCCTTGGGTGCGGGCGCTCTTGGATTTCAATTCCGTGGGTGATCTGTTTGACCACTGTTTGACAGCAAAGGATAGCTGTCTTCCGTTCCCGTGTTCTGTCTACCGCTTCCTAATGTGACTCGTCTTTTTATTCCTACTTGACGCTATATATGTATTGACGCTATTGTAAAACCCTTGAGGCAAACAATATTGAAAAATAAAATAATAATAATAGTGTACTGACCTGGAGTGTCTTGCTCTTCGTATCCTTCGTCGTCCTCTGCAACGCCGCCGGTCTTGGAATCCGAATCATGTCCGTCATATTCATCAGATCTTGAAAAGCAAAACAAAATCACCAATTTAATATTCAAATTACAAATATAATTTTATAAATGTTTTTACGATATCGCGTAACATAAAATCACCAAATGTGAGACTCACATGTTCATAGGGTCATTATCGGAATCCAGATTGTCTTTATCGTGGTCCATAAACCCATCGTCCCCGTGCTCTGTTGGGGTTGGTTCGTGAGATAGTTTCTCTTCCTCTCCTTCGGCATTTTCTCCTTCTTCCTTTTCGACGGTTGTTAGTGAATCCGCATCTGCTAAGTTATCCACAGCAATGGCCAAGAAAACATTTAACAGAATATCTTCCGAAAAATTGGTTAGGGAAAAACGTTACATATGGATCAAGCTGTTACGAAAAATTCTATACATGTATAAAGCTAGTTAAATGAGCTATTGAAAAGGATACAGTTACCGCAAATGAACAGAATGATGAAATAAATGCTTGCAATAATTCCAAGAGAAGCCACACCACCATAGGCTTGAATTCCATCGTACATTACTGCGTTCCAATCTTCGCCAGTCAGTATCTGTGGGAAAAAAACATTATTCAATACGTGTTCCTACGCCCACTACCTGTTACACAAACATGGCAAGGCCATCGCAGTATCTTATAATTTTCTATTAAAAACAGATTCAACTCACCTGAAAAACAGTTAACAAGCTTTGAACAAAGCTGTCAAAGTTTGATCGTGGTTTGTCAATGGAACTGTTAAAATTGAACTTTCCTCCAAACACTTGCATTCCCAGCAATGCGAATATTACGATAAACAAGAACAGCAGTAGCAAGAGAGATGCGATGGATTGAATAGAATTCAACAAAGATGCTACTAAATTCGATAGAGATTGCCAGTACCTGCAAAGGGCGTAAGAATAAAAACATGAATCAATTTGATAATGAAAGTACCAATATTGATTTCGTCTCAATTTAGCTCAAACAGACACTCACTTAGTCACTTTGAACACACGTAGTAATCGGACGCACCGCAGGACGGATACCCCGAGAGGAGGCATGATTTGAGTGCTTGTTAATATCATCTCACCTATGCTACCGATCACGACAAAACAGTCGAATCGATTGAATAAAGACACAAAGTATCCCTGAAAACCTAAACTGTACATTTTTAGCAGCATTTCCATAGTAAATAATGCCACGAAAAACATGTTTGTGTACTCTGCGGTGATAATTAAAACAAAATAAATAGATTAGTTCGTCACAATTCATTGGATGCAGGAACGCTATGCTAAATGTATGCCTTTCTAATCGAATTTTTGCTTTTTTGCGCAGGCTTAGCGAACACTTGCAACGTACAATTGAAAAGTTCACAAACTATGGTCACATTTTTTTATTCATTCAACGCTACCGATCAACAGCGTAGGTGAGGGAACTCCTTCTATTTCATTGCTTTTTGAACGTTAAATTTTGCGAACCTTTCAAGGACACGTTACAAGAACACACACTAAGGCTGATGAAGCAGAGAAGAGGGAAAATGTTCTTACCTTGGAAGTCATCCAACCATGGTGGCTGTCGATAGTGTTCAGTAGCTAACACGCCAGTATTTAAAAACACCAATATGATAATTAGCCAATAGAATGCTTGGGATTTCACCGCTTTACGGCAGGCTCTCCGCAATCGTCGATTGACCCGATCAATCGATTTCCGTTTTCTGGCAAACCAGGACTCATGCTGCACTTCCCCATCTTCCCCAACATTGTCCGATGAATCAAGTTCGATTGTATTTTTCATCTTTCCTTCCGGCATTCCGCTTGCGTCATTGTCCGGATCAATGTCCTCCGCTTGCGTAATCCAATCTAAGTAACCACGAAGATCTTCTTCGATCTGCTGTTTTTCGCGCAACTTTTGAAAATCTCCTCGATTTTTAGCCTTCGTTCGTTCTTTAGAAAATTCACCACTCAACACACCGAGAATCAGATTCATCACGAAGAACGCACCAAGAATGACCATCGAAATGAAGTACACCCATTGCCAACTGCTACCCATAGCATCTTCAATCTAGAGAGAACAAAGCACAGATCATTGGTTTCAATCTCAATTCTGGTCCACCCGGGATGGAGTATACTCACGTAATAAAGCATATCCGTCCAGCCTTCCAATGTAACGCATTGGAAGACCGTTAACATGGACAAACCGAAGTTGTCGAAGTTGGTGATTCCGAAGTTAGGTCCTTCCCAGTAGTAACGGCATACCATTTCTGGCGATATGGTGTCACAATGAAAGCCGTCTTCTCCGCACGGATGAGGGTCATCCATGATTTCTCCTGCGGAACAATCATTCAAGTGGTGCATTACTTTTTAGAATAAAATTTTGGACAATTTGTAATGTACCGGTCTCGTTGTGGAAGCAGGATTTGTGTAGTTTTCCGGAGAAAAGCTCGAGTCCAATAATAGCGTAGATGATTATCACAAACAACACCAAAAGGGCTATGTGTAGCAAAGGCACCATGGCACGTAAGATGGAATTTAGGACGACTTGCAAACTAGGTACTCCAGATACTAAACGTAATGGTCGAAGAACACGGAACGCACGGAGAGCTTTCACATCGAATCCCTCCTTCATTAGATTGGAAAGTGCGGTAGATATCATTCTGTAACATAATGGAAAATTATATTATTGTTTAATCATCACAATAAAAACGTATTAGCATGCAGTACAGAAAGAAAAATCTCTTCAGGAATAAGTGTACATTCATACATACCCTATAACAACAATGGTAAAATCAAGTATATTCCATCCATTACGTAAGTACGATCCTGGATGCAGTATGAACCCGTAAGCGATCAACTTCATTATACACTCCGCTGTAAAAATCACTAAAAATATATACTCGATCTTTTCCAGCGCTGCATTTGTGCTATTGGAATCACTGTTTGGAAAAGGGGTGTATACAGCTAAGGCAACACAGTTGGCAAAGATGGTCAGCAGGATCAAGTATTCAAAGGGCCTAAAACATCGTAATAATCATATTAGATACTTCCAGCACTTCCAGATACTTCCCACCACTTACTTCCATTCCACTATGGCAATGCATAATTTCCGCAACGGATTAGTCCGAGTCAAGCAGAACAAGGCTCGCATGGGTCGATCGGGCTGAGGTTTTACCCCTGCACGTCTGGTAGGTTTCTTCGGTGCAATCGGTATGGTGGTTCCACCTATATTGATTGCTCCACCACCTGTTGCTCCCGCCGGTTCCGATCCAGGTCCAATGCCCCCGCCTATTTGTCCATCGGAGAACCCAGCTCCGGTCATATTGTGATTGGGGCCGCCCCCCATACTAGCATCGCCACGCACTCCACTGTTTACTATATCGGTGTCATCCATTTTTGCCGCTGCTTGAGTCATTGCCGTTGTGGACCTCAGAGTGGTTTGCCATACATCGGATAAAGAATGTTGCCGCTTGAGAAAAAACGAACGCGATGAGTTTTTCTTATGTGGTCGAAGTGTTCTCCCTTTTCCACAGACCGATTCACCGACACCCGAATGATTTGGCACACGTTTATCGGCGCAGCCTGTGTCTCCACTTTCGCTCCACTTTTTTGTGCCCGGCGATTTGTTACGTGAAAACGGTTTGTTTAATATGCCAAGAAATTGATTATGTTGCTCGGGCTGTTGCTCGCCGCCTTCTGGGGATATCCGAGGTGCTAGGGAGTACGCAGGGTCGGATGTATGAATTGCACCGATCAATTTGTTCCCCGATGCAAACACATCCTTAAGCTTGTTCTTATTTCGTCCTTGGCTTGAATTCGAAATATTAACCAGAAGATCTCCTGGGAAAAGTGAAACAAACAAGGTTGTAAAACACGCGTTAATATAAAGGCTTCGATGGAAACATTAAAACATTCTCTGTATACTCGGTGACACCAGACACACACACACACACACACACATAGAGAGAACTTGGTATAGTGGATTACATTTTCAACAGTTTACATTGTGCTTCAACTACGATGCAATACCACAGTTAATCACAATTGCAAAACGCTTACCAATTGGAAAGCCTGTTGAAAGGCTTTTCGGCTGATGATGTTCTGCTATGTTTGGCGGAGGATCCATGTTATCTAAAGCTATATTTGCTAACTGTTACTACCAGTTCAGCATAAAATGCACTACACAAGGCTGTATGCTTGTTCCATCAATGTTTATTCTTCTCATTATGGGGAACCGTTTTGATCATTTGTTCGACAAACCTCTGTGTTAGTGTTCTATCCATCTTTTGCAGCTTATCTCAGTACACTTTTTCTCAGTTTTATAGAGCATATCTTCTGCAAACAGTAAATCAGTACCTTAGACGATTCACTGTGCAGCTGGCCGGTGTATGTTTCACCGAAACGAGTATACATCGATGGTCATGCAACGGTTTGATTACTTGCACAGGACGTAAATTCATTTACATGATTAATGGCGCTGATGGTTTTATGGGCTGCTAACTGCATTCGGTATTGCAAAACTCGATGCAGACAAGACCAGAACGAGCGATGATGGTATGGTCAACTTCACGCACTGACAAGTATGTTTGCTCGAAACCTTTCGCGAACGATTTTTATACACATCAAACGCGTCTCGTGCTTATCCAATTCTAACATCTAATGCATTATCGTGTAGTTTTATAAAACATTAAATATCTACAATACTAGAACAGCCTTCATCAACACCAGAAATGTATCGAAAGCAACATCCACTATGGAATACATGTTAGTTGTTTGTTATTGATCTGTTGTTAACTTCCTTAACTTTTGTCTCTCGCTGTGTTGCATTAGTAACACACTTTATTTCGCTACACTAGGTTGTTGATAAGTCTCTAAATTTACACTTTCTATTTTCATTACTTTTGTTTAGCTTCTCACTGTATGGAATTGAGAATGCTAACTGGTTGTGTGTTAGTAACGATATTCATGCATGAAAGTGCCAATGCGCAGAATCTCGCTCGGAGAGCTCACTTCGCATAAGGGATTCTCGAGAAAAGGTAACATTTTCCCTTCATACCGTTCGACTTACTCATTCGCTCGCACTTTCGTTTATGCTTTCGTCATATTCTCCGTCTTAATAAACTACTCATGACTCCTAACTCATTGTCCTATCAACCTATTAAAGCTGTGTGCATTTATCTCGTAACAATATCCTCTTTTAACTTTTCGTCTTGTTTTGCAGAACAGAAACATTGTTTAAATCGATGATTTTGTCGACCTACATTTCAAACAAGTCGATAAATAACAAAAGTCACACATCTGCACTTACTTTCATTGCACTCGATTGCTGATTGTTTGGTGTGTAATTAGTTTTTTTGCCTAACTTGGATAACACATTGCATACTATTATTTTTGAACACCTAGATGTGTTTTTTTTTAATTGAACCAATAAAAAAGTCCATATGTTCCTGGATAGCATTGATCTTGTGTTCTTCTTGTAGAGAAAATTTATTTCTTTTTGTTATACATTCAACACTACAAAACACTGTGATTTTGTGCAACTGTAGTGTTTGGAATTGACCTTTGGACATACTTTGAATAATTTACAAACAGAAATACATTTTTTTGTTCTTGTTTCTGTTATAAACCCTGATTATATTTAAATTATTTGAATGGCAAAAAACCGTATAAAGTTATGATTTGCTTGCTTATTGCAAAGCACGCTTATGCATCTAGGAAGATCTTAAAATAAATATTAAAACAAAAGTTGTGTAGAATACATGGTTTTTACTATGAATCCTAGAATAGTTAATGTACCCATAGTGGCTCCATATCTCTATTTTTAGGAAAAAAATTAACAACGTTATGCAGCATAAATTGTACGCAATTAATGCAACCAAACCGTATAAGCAAATTCGACTATTCCAACCGAGCATGACCGGTATACATTGCAAAAAATAGGATAAAACAGCTAAATGCCGTAATAGTTAAATGAGTAAATAAATCAATAAAAAAATTGAAATAACTAAATAAACGATTAAATTAACAAAAAACATAAGTAAATATTTGAAGGAATAAATAAATAATAATTACTTTCGTGTGATTTCAATCTGTTTTTGTCTGTTAGGTTCCGTACTGCCGATCATTGGAGATTTGATACGCGATACTGTTTTGGTGTCGTTGATTGCTAAGATTGGTAATTGGTAACACATAGCTTCAAATGCATTAGATGTTAATATTTGATAAACTTATTTAACAATTTTAATTTCATTTGAATCAAACAATGTTGTTATACTGAACGTCGTCATTGCAAAATAAAATAGGTGAATGATTTCATACAGTTCCGCAGGGATCCAAACGAATGCGAACCGTGTGGAACTTTCGCAGTCTAGTTCGTTATGATAGATCGCAATACATGACCTTTTAATTGCAAGATATTTATGTATAAATGTCTTACCAAATGTTATGCATCGATCTGCTTCACATGACGGGGTAGAAGAAAAGTAGTGAAATTCTATAACTATCCGTTGGTATAATTCCTTATCGCTTACAACAAAACTTTTACCGTTATCTCTCTACTACTTGTAATTAGTTTAGAAGCAAATGTAAAAAATTCGAGCGCGAAGCTCACTTATGCTCACTTACCGAGCATGACATTTTCATGTGAACAAAATAAACTAACTCAATTTCATGCCTATCACCAAAACGAACAAAATAAAAAGTACTTCATTTCTCTGCAACTAAAAGAAATGTTAGTAGAGGCACTATCTATAAAAAGTGCACCAAAGTGTGTTTCTTGCGTTAGTCATCCGGAATTTATCGCTTTTTGCATGGCCTTCACGTAATTTTTGACGAGACAAACTTACCATTCAATCGAACATATTAGTTGCTTTCGCTTAACGTTGACTCGTTTCTGGCTTTGTTATAATTCGCATTCCAACACGATTTCAACTGTTTTCCGTAGAACTTGACGTAGGCTAGCTTTATGAAACCCCGCAATACGACACTTATCTTGAAAAATATCACAAATCGTGTGTTTCTTCCTGTTGTTTAAAAATCGCGCAAGCGCTGAACACTTTAACTTTCATTGCCTCACTGTGTGAGCCCGGGTTAAACGAAACACACTGCCACTGGCTTCCACAGCACTTTTCCCACAGTACTTGCATACATATTGTTACCGGATAAAAATAGAGCTCCCTTTGCTGAGCTATTTAATGTAGTTCCGGAAAATATGAAACGTCTGCTAATGATCGTTGCTTACCTCAAATTAACTAAATCAACACAACACGCCATACGTTATTAGTGACTAATTGTTCAATGATGCTTTTCGATAGTTGGTCAATAATAAAGAGATTCTAATTATTCACTGAAACCAAACACTTGTTGGCAGGGCAATATGCCATGTGGTATTGTTGAATCATTTCTGAATGGGAGTTGGTTAGGCCGAGATTTAGAACAGATCATACGAAATGGACTGCGCATGTGCCAGCTTTCTTTTAGCACAGGCAACAATATCAACATTGTTTTACTAACGATCAATGAATTTTATTATTTCTTATACCAAATTGTTGTAATTTTGAAATTATACTGTATTGTACCTTCGTTCAGAATCTTTTTTTTTTGCAATTGTGCTATACTTCAGACCTTTCATTTGTACAAAAAATGAAACTATATTTTTGCTTGAAAAATATTACAAATAGTGTACCTTTTTACCCGCCTTTAAATTGACTTCAATTCATTCTGCTTGAGAACTATGCGTCAAAACATGCAGTGTTGCGACGTGCAAGGAGAATAAAAAAATGAGATTCCAATTTAATTGGACGCAAGTTACAAATGTTTCAATCGGCTGTAACCTCTAATTAACCATGAACATATTTTTCTTTTCGAAATTGAAATTTGCGTCGCAGAACATTCCTAACGACGGACGTACGTGCGCATACACGAAAGCGATTACTGATCAAATGGTCAAGTTACATGCAAGAAGCATATTTTTGTAATATCCCGCCAATATTCGAAAAAGTGCAAGCTCAAACATGCACTGACAGCTCTGCGTCCGTACTGTCAAACAATGTCATTTTAAATGACTTCTTCAATCAAACGATAGGTACAAATCTAGTCTTCGATTTCATTTCTATTTCGATCATAATTCTCCAAAAAAATTTAACCTACATTTTCAACTCCATATGCAATTTAATAATTTGGGACACACTGTGTAAGTTTATTATTATTACGATCATGATTTCAAACAAATCTATAAATACATTGTCAAATCAAATGACCAGTTAATAATCCACCTTGCACTAAAATAATCAAGCCGCTGTCAAACGATTTGCAAACAATCTTTATGTCCGTATGACATCGGAGACATTTTCCATGTTTGGTTTAGTGTAAAATATAGCAATAAGAGAAAAATCAGCTACCCAGCGCAAAAGCTTGGAACAGTTATCCCTTAAGCATAACCGTGCAAAAATATTATTTATTCTACGTCCGTAGCCCTCTGTTGTGTGTTGCAACATTCATCCCATCATACATAACAACACAAGTGAGAAAACCAATCGAGAAAACGTACGCTATCGCTACGAGAGTTTTAAAGCTCTAAACTTGTTGTCGATTGTAAGGTTTGTATTAATTCAGCTGCAGGCTCAAAAGGAGTGCGGTTTGTAATTGTAAAGATTCCTCAATTCACAGCAGCTTCTCTTCACTGTACCGGGTCATAGTTCCGTACCTATACGACGCACCTGTTATTACTGCTCAAAAAGGATAGAATGGGGAGAAACTTGGAAATGGCGAGAAAACTAACTAAACCCTACAACGCAACGGATAATACATACGAATCAAGCTCCGGCAGCGATTCAGATGAGAGCAATGCAAGCTTATTGGAACGAAGCTGTCTACTGAGCAACAAATTTATGCTACCGAAAGATCTGTGCGAAAATGGTAATATTTTTAAAGAATTTTTTTCCTGTGCCCTGTGGGATACGCTACCTCAAGCCACTCAACTGAAGTTGGCAAAGTTGCTGCCAGTCGCCAAAGATGATGTGTCGTCAGCAACGAAAATGGTGCACGATTTGCTATCGCACGGATTGCACCGTTTCGGAAAAGAGCCGATGGATGATTTCCGCTATAAGCTAGCAAACGGAGATTTCCGTGTTGATATAACGAAATTGCAGCACAATTTAGGGGAATTAAAGACGAAAGACAAGCGGATGGTAGAACTGCAACGAATGTCTCGTTTAGCGCCGAATGTAATGTTATCCCGAGAAGCTTTTTTGCACAGTGAGCTGCATTCGAATGATGTACGTGCTCTCCCATCTTCCGGCAGAGTATCGGATAATTATGAGCATTGTCGGCAATGGGACTATGATTTCAACGTTTCTTCTACAATGGGAAAGTGTGAGTCAGTGGCGAAAAAGCGATATTTGAGTGAAATTATTAGCATATGCGATGAAGTTAGCTTGTCAATGACCCTGTCTGATGAAGAAGATTGCATGCATGCTTTACCAACAGGAACGGTACGGAAACAACGACGAATGGTAGGCAGTGGGCCACAGTCTGGCGAACAATCAAACCCTCAGCCTCGTCCCGGTACGTTAGGCAGTTCCAATGGAACGACAGGGAACATATTCGATGGCTCCATATTCAACGCACCAAAGTTGTTCGTTGTTACGGAGGACCATTACAGAAAATTGATGTTACAACATAGGAAACGGAAAATAGAAGAACCAGATCATCCCGAGCTGTACTTAGACAATATTAAACTAAAGGATGTCGTTAGTCGTACACAAATAGCCGCCGGATATCGTAGAATATTGCCACTACCAAAGGTGTACATTTCGGATGCTGTGAAAGAGAATACGGCGGCAATGAAAGGGAAAGTCAAATTGCATAAATTGTTGAAGATGCACCGATCGTCCCTAGACCAATCCGATACAAAAAGTGTTCTCGATCGTGACGAGAACAGTGTTGAGAGAGTTCAAATTAAAACGGAACCAATTGTTACGACACATATTAAGGTAAAAGATGAACCACCACCAAATGATTGTTTTGATGCTGATTCGAATGAGAATGCTGTGCGGAACATTACTACAACCAAATCGAATACTCGCTCAGAAGATAAAAGCGCGATATTGCACAATGAATCAATGAGAGAAAGTAAGAATAATTCAAATATTATTGAAGAAACGAATCTGAACACGGTTGAAACTCCTTCACCGATACCAACAATCGGCACATCACAACTTACGAAACCATCGTTGAATGCATCGTCACTTAATGCAATGGTTGGACATGCTGAACCAACCGCTGTGGAACCAAATTCTATAAACTGTTTGTCCAGTAATGGAACGCATGCCTGTTTTCTATCGGTCGTCCGTGACCTGTTCTGTTCCAATCCCGATCATCGATCCACTCTGCCGGAACTGCAAGTTAAGTTGGATGCGTGGACGAAGAGTCCCGTAGCGGAACGCAACGTTTGGTTTGAGCAGTATCGAAATAATGGCGAATGGAATGAGACCCTTCAGGCTGCAGTGCAATTTCTGGCAGGAGAATTTCAAAACCAACCAGAAGATTTCGTCCCGTACATAGAACACAAAGTGGCCCTCAATATACTACAATGGATTGGTGCATCTCGCGATGCGGACAGCCGTTTAGTGCCGCTTTGTGTGTACTGGCAAAGTAGAAAGCAAGAAACTAATAAACCTTCCGGTTTACTTGCGCTTGCAGCTAATAACACACCAACGTGTACAAGTAGTTCCGTTGTAAATGAATCTTCCATAACGCAATTTGCTGCTTCACCAAAAAGCAGAAGCAGATCAGCTGCTGGTTCAAAACATTTGCTCTTTTCGCCGTCTTATTCATCCTCGTCATCCATGTCATCCGTATCATCGTTACCTATTGCAGGAGATAATTCAGTATCGTTATTTAACGATTCTACCGTATCTTCACTATCGCTGAAGATCACCACTACTGTGTCCGAGGATGACGGATCAACTATCGAACGTTCCACAGCTACACCACCGCCACTGTTTCCAACCGACTGGACTGTTCGGAAAGCTACGGATGAGGAAATACAATGCTTTCGTGCGCAGGAAAAAAGTCGTTATGAAAACCCGCACATGGCTTTCACCTATAAACAACACTCGTATGACAGTGTGGTTGGCCCGGTTAAGGGAATCTACACACAAGCTCCAGGTATCTCAAAAGCCCGTGGTCACAGTATGCTCGTTGCCAATCGTCCTAATTTCGTTACCATTCTTACCTTAGTGCGAGATGCCACTGCCCGCTTGCCTAACGGTGAAGGTACACGGGCAGATATTTGCGAGCTGCTTAAATCCTCTCAATACATTTCTCCGACAGCAACAGATCAAGTATTGCAGACGATCGTCAGTGGTGCTCTGGATCGCATGCACACTGAGCGTGATCCGTGCGTGAAGTATGATGCAAAGCGTAAAATTTGGATCTATTTGCACCGAAACCGCACCGAACAGGAATTTGAACGTTTGCACATGCAATACCAAGGATTCACCAAACATAAAAAAACCATTGTAAGGAAACCATCGAGACAATCGAAAGATATTGCAGCCAATTCGGCCAAACAAGACTTGCTGAACGATAGTGGTGCTTCCGTCGAAAGCTTCACTTTGAACAGCTCGATGATTGAGATGGATCAGGATACTTCCGTAACGATTGGCGCTAATGCAATAGATTCGATCGTTAGTTCTGGTACAGCTTTAAGCATGGAGGAAGTATCTACCACCAGCACGGATGGAACAACTGTGGGAAGATCGACAGTGTCTTTGTTGAAAAAACAAACACCCAATGCTGGATCATCTGAAAATATTGCCGTTCAACTACCATGTATTGACATAAAAAACGACATCCTTCCCACGAACAGTATAGTAGGAAAGAGCATACCATCCGATCCAATAGCTGTAGATCAAACCGATCCAATCAAACCGTCTATATGTATCGTTAAGGAACAACCGACTGTGTCTCCAGAGTCCGGCACAGATGCGATGTATAAAACGTCGAGTAAATTATGTGGTGCCGTTACTATAATTTCATCCACCGGAAATAATGTACGCACGATACAGATACCCAAATCTGCATTAAGCGTAGCGAACCAACCGATAACTTCCAACAATGCTACAACGACAGCTACCGAGACACCAATAGTCGACGATGGTTCGTCGCCAGATTCGATAGCAAACGTTAATCCAAAATCTCCAAAAAAATTACTGGTGTCAGCAATAGTGACTTCGGCGAAATCAACTACTGCCTCTCCAGCTGGTGCAAGTCTGAAATCTGCGGTGGATATTTCCCGAATATCTAACTCGAAACCCATACTGGTACAATCTATAGGAACTGCAACGTCCTCGCACGTACCAGCTGCAGGTTCCTTCGTTACTACTCCAAAAGATGGTATTAAAATTAGTTCTTCTGTGGGAGGTACGATCTTGTCCATCCGACAGGTAAACAGCAATTCGGGCATAAGTAGCGTAGGCCAGAAAAGTCAAATATTGGCCTGTGGACAAACTTCCTCATTGTTAGCCCCACAGTCACCCGCTCAAACGAAAGGGGCACAATTGTCCATCAACAATGCTTCGATCGTCAGTACTTCCGGAGCAAGTGTATTACAAACTATGAAGGGCGGCACAGTAATAACGGCAACAATAGGCAAACCAATTTACAGCTCCTCCGTTGGAACTTCGCCCTTAAAGCAAGTTGCTAGCCCTTCCTCCATTATACAAACCCATCTCCCCGGAACAGTTTTTTCGCAGAAGATGATGGTTGACTCAAGTAGAACGAATGCGTCACCCACCGGAGAAAGCAACAGCATGCCTACAGTCGTAGCCATCAAATCAACCAGTTCGGCCAACACGGCATCCGTCACGCCGGGGATCGCCAATCGCGTCGTGAAGCCTGCAACAAATCTGTTCAGCACAATTACCCTTGCCAAAGGACAACAGTCCGTGCTGACGCCAGCTAAACAGAGACAAATTATTCAAAATCTGCTTTCACAAAACCAAAAGCAGCCATTAACAGGCAATCAAATAGTATCACAAGCCACTCTACTTGCTGCGAGTACACAGGCAATAGCAAAAGTACAGTCTGGCGATATGAAACAACAGTATAAAACAGGCCCATCGTACGTGGTAGAAAACCAGGCGACTGTTCCAACGTTTAAAATTAATCAAACTCAAACGTCTAGTTCAACCAGTAAAACTTTATCGCCAAAAATCGTCAAAATAACTCCCACGCGTTCGAAGCCCCAGTCCTCAATAAGACCTGTTGGTAACATGGGTACAATTGTCGGATCCTCCAATTCCACTGTACTTCCTTCGACAAGCGTCGCCAACCAGCCGGTCACATCAAGTGTGAAAATGATAAAAATGAGCCCATCTACAATTCTCACAACAGCTGAATGCCACGGCATGTTGAATGCTGTAACCATGTCAAATAATGCTGGGACTGTCACTCCGACCTCTGCTAAAAGTGCAACGATGCGAGTACTAAAGACAGCTGCCGGGGCTACGACCGTAATCAAGACAGAGGTCACAAGAGGACCATCCGTGCAGCAGCTATCCCAAAGCAATGCACACCACTCGTTGGAAAACCTGCGCAAGGATTCAGCTGCCCAAGCTGGTTCTAAATTACTTGTGAACTCCAACCTAAACACTGGCCAACTGATTCCTCTGGAAAGCTTGTTGCAAAAGCCCTCAGTTGGAGGCACAGTCAACACTTCGCCTGGGGGAGTAAATACAACTCAGAAGCTTGCTGGTACCACCAAAACCGGACAACAGTTCATACAGTTCGGTTCCAGTGCTAATGTCACCAGTTCACCAACTTCAAAACCCATTGTTAATTTACCGTCGAGCAGTATCGGTGGTGTGGCGCATCAGTACACAATTTTGCCACAGACACGAAACATAATATCGGTCGCATCAACGTCTATGGCAAATCGAGCAACCAACCTTCCCTTAACCATTGTTTCTTCGTCGGCAGAGTCAAGTGGTAAGCATAACTATCCTTATGTAAATTTACTGAAATGGTTTCATCTGTGCATTGGGCTAATGGGTCGGCTTGAGATATTGAATTTCCAGTATGATACTTTCCATTACAGACGTTCGTGTATGGTAACGAATAAAAAATCTAAGTAACGTAATTTTTCTTCTACAGAATCCACTGCTTCAATTCTCGGTCACGTCACCAATTCATCTACCGCTAAACTAATGCAGCAGGGCACGAAAGTAAAGCTGCTTACCACGACCACGCACAATCCAAATGCTTCTGTGTCTGGTCCAGCCGTTTCGGCATCACCGCAGCAAGGCACAGTTTATACTGTTAAAACATCCGTACCCTCCACGGTGAACGTAAGTGGAGAATTTTTAAATGCAAAAATTATAGGCGTTCGAAATATAGCCTCGGCTAAGCTGAAAGGGACTTCTTCATTAAGGTATGTCTTATTTGTTAGCTGTTTTTTCTGTTGCGCTGCTATCATTAAAACATATGCTTTATATGTCCTCCGAATAGCTTGATGAATGCAAACAGTTTAAATATAGCACATATTGGAGGAAAGCCTGTCATCATTGCAAATAATGCATCGGTGGGAGCTAATCAAACCATCACAGTAAGCACTGCCCATTTGAATAGTAGCACCGCTACTAAGTCCGGTCCATCCAGCGCTACAGTGCTGAGCGGAAATGCAGGCTGTAATAATGTCGTGCTGGGACAGCAAAATACAGGCAATGTGGTTAGTACTATAGAATATGAACAGATATGTCTGTGAGAAACATACATCTCCTAAGTCTAATTTCAAACTTCAGACTATGTCCGGCGCATCTGCAACGGCCGGAAGAGACATCTCGTGCACAAACGTGGTCAGCGGTATACCCGGTCAAATTCAAACCGTGCTACTTCGCAATAATTTGCTGAAGGTTCAAACCATACCACCAACTGCGACAAATAAACTGACTCATTCCCAATCGATAGTTGCTGGGTCCGTTAGCAGCAGTGTAGTAAACAGTGGAATACATCCCACTGCTACCACATTGATTACAACAACCGGTCGATGCACTACGGTCCTTTCCAAATCACAGCTCCAACAGCAGGTGCAACACAAGCCACTGAAACAGCCGCAAACTACCGCTACGGGCGGCACTTCTGTCATTCTAACACCGAATATACCACCAAGTCCCACCCTAGGACCAACGGTTGAAGAGGAAACTTTATCAAATACATTCGTTAACTTACAATCTTCAAATGCCGAGATAGCAAACGTGAGTAATTATGTATTTTATAAATAAGTATAACGCTAGCTAACTTGTCACCGCGAATGTTTATGGCCAAAGTTTATGGGAATGTTTATGACCATGGTATTTTTAAATTATTTTTAAAGTTTAGGTTATATTGAGTTAGTTTTAAATGATAACATAACTATCTCAAAGCAGTTAAAACAATTTAATTATACATATATGTTTATGTGCAATCGTTCGTAAATGTATCTAAGATAATTAAACTTGATAATTAATTTTATTGTTTGCAACTACCTTTTTCTATAGAATTCGGATTCTGTGTCGCAGAGAACACAATCGTCGCGGGTTATTTCGCAGCCGATTATAATACCATCCGATGTACAGAAATCTGGCACCTCTATAAATCTTAAACGGCTTAAGGTAATACCCATAAATAAACAATCAAACAAATAGATGATTTACGTGTAAAGTTTTATAAGAACACAACTATCTTTGTGATTACCATAGTATGTTAGCACAGATGTATATAGCTCTACGGATATGAAAGAGAACTGTCGAATAATTGAAATAAATAATTGATAATCCATTAAAACTGTAATTTAATTAACTGCCCCGAAATACTATATGTAATCGGTTCGAACGCAACTGCATATATGAATACTTAACTACATGGCATCATAACCGAACAGCTGTTTTAGCGAATTACAGAAAACCTCGGATAAGCGCTCAACGGCCGTTAGTATCGTGTGAAGAAGGGCGACCACATGTCACGACGCATCAGCGCCTCTTCTGGTGTACCACAAGGTAACAACCTTGGTCCGCTTCTCTTCGTGATCTTCTTGAACGACGTTACACGTGTGCTGCCTCCGGATAACCACCTGCTCTACGCGGATGATGCGAACGTATATCTTCCGATACGCAATCAGGAAGTTCAGCACCGTATGACAAAGCCCTGAATGCGTTTCAATCCTGGTACTGTACGAACAACTTGGAGATATGTGCTGAGAAGTACGTTGTAGTTTCGTTCGCCAGAAAAAGCAATCACCTGGTATACGCGAATACCATTAACGGCACTGCCCATGAACGCAAAAACTGTGTCAGAGACCTAGGAGTGCTCCTTGATGATAAGTTGAGCTTCCATGACCAGCTAGAGCACATCGTCACTAAGAGCAATCAACTAGTTGGCGTTGTGAAAAAACTTGCACGCGATTTTACTGACCCGGTCACTGTAAAAATGTTGTACTGCTCCTTAGTTCGGACTGCGGTGGAATACGCAGCCGTTGTGTGGTGGCCTTCATCGGCACGTTCGTTGGGGCGACTGGACTCCATCCAGCGCAAGTTTTCGCAGTTTGCGCTGCGTTTCTGGAGGGTCCAGGTGGACTATGACGGACACTTGGCCTGCATTCGCTGAAGTAGCGAAATTGTAACGCCCAAAGACTTTTCATCGCAGGTCTACTTGACAATCGTATCGACTTGCCGGTGCTGCTCTCGGCAATCAACATTCACGCCCCGGCCAGATCGCTCCGTGCTAGATCACTCCTGGACATAGCGGAATGTCGTACGCGTTTTGGTGCATCAGATCCGTTTCTTATTATGTGCCGTGAATTCAACGCTGTTTGTGATCGTTTTGAACCGGACTTGTCGCGTTCCGTGTTCCTTAATTGTATACGTGCAGCGCGCCCAATTACTTGTTAAGTATAAGAAAATGTTAGACCATGCTTCAAGGGGGCCACATACGGTCCGTTGAATTAAATAAATAAAATACAAATAGAATGAAGTCCAGTGGCTCGAAGTATCTATAAATTAACAAACCAACCAACCAACATCCCCAAAACTCTACTCAGCTCAGTGCGCTGAATTTATCTCGTTACTTATGCGATATGTTGGAGTATTTCCTTTCATTAGGTTGTTCTTCTGTTTATATCTATTTCATTAGGTATCTTGTATAACGAAACACAGCAAAAAATGAATCGTTCATCGGTTTCTCACACAATCTCTTAAAGTTAGAAATTGAACTACACCAGTAAGAATTGCTTTAAATTACATGAAATTATTTAGGAAATGCACCCGGAAGGTGCCCTTTCACAGTTTGAAGAAGGGAAATCTTCCAATTAATGTGAAATGAATTCTACATAAAGTGTAGGTTTAAGCCTCTAACTGTAGGCAAACGGCCTGGCCGTTCTTATGAACAAAACAAATAATATAAATTATTTAGGGAAAGTAAATAATTTATGACAAAGTGATCTAGAGCAGAAAAAAGAACTTGTGTAAAATGAGCAATCGAAGAAACTCAAACATTTAATGAACTTGACATGCGAACAGTACCAAATGTAACTGCGCCAAGTACCTGCACATCATTTCATTTTTCACGGAATTTGTTAAACTTCATAAATTCGCATCCAGTATTCAGAGTAAGTTTTTCTCACACTCTTGGGCCATTGATTATGCGAGTTTGTTAAAAACATTCACCGTTTCCAATTTATCATACAAACAAAGAAAAAAATCAATTACTCCTAAATTATATTATGTTTTACATAACGCATTTGAATTTTGATTAAATCTAAGAAAATTTACTTCAAGTAATCCCTGTGCTGACAGTCGTTTAAGTAAGATCAATCAGACTATTCAGACTGGTGTTACTTCAACTTAATTACCAATATCAGACACCTTACCAACATCAATGTCTTTCACGGGTTTTCAACGGGAATAAAATATAAAGTGATTGTGTTCATAATTTGTCTTGCGTAAATGAATGTTGTCTTTATAAAATCTTCATGAAATTTAACATAAATTATGACGCAGCGCAAATCTGTTTGATTTTCCCTTTCCTTTTTTGCATGGCTATGTTCCATCCACCAAATTGAAATATGTAATCATCCCATGATTTGTGTCAAGGGTCATGGTTTGTTATATGCATTTGAATCTTAGTTTTCTATGCAACTGCAACTGTTCGAACAATAAAGCAAGTTATAGAGATACCCTGCACCAATAAAGGAAGGTGGCATATATTTTGGCGACTATTTTGTATATTTCCGGATTCATTTTATTCATCCGCGCAATCCGGATTCATTTTATTCATACGAAACATTTTGGAATTGAAAATTAAAGGACAAAGGATGACACAAATTACTCTTCATTTTGATCTATGTTGGAATAATTAACTTTGTTTCCAAATACATCCACTTATTCAAAAGTAAAATATTAACAATTATTCCGTTATCATATATTATTTATAACGTGTACCTTTTATACCAGTGCTTCTCTTCATAATATTTGAAGCG
Organism: Anopheles minimus; assembly: GCA_000349025.1. Taxonomy (NCBI): domain Eukaryota; kingdom Metazoa; phylum Arthropoda; class Insecta; order Diptera; family Culicidae; genus Anopheles; species Anopheles minimus. The sequence goes on along the minus strand of KB663722.1, from coordinate 20,772 downwards.
CGAAAGACTCTTGAAAGAATGCTTGAAGTTGTTTAAAAATCATCAAACTAAATTTGACTACATTTTGTATTTTTGATATATACGTGGGTGGCAAGTTTCCGAGGCAACATATTATGAAAACACTCATTTTTTTAAACAACGTTCACTCTACCCCATCTAAGGTACGCCTTACTTCATAACCGATAGCGGATTTTACATTTGGAATCACAATTCTTCACATCGTTTACTGATCGCTTCAATTCAACGTTTCCATCACACACCCTACGAGGAAACGATTTCTTTTCGTGTTGTGGAAAAGGTACAAACCGTTGTACACCTCACTTGTTACATGTGCTACATTTAACAGCTCACTTTTTGAAAATGTAATAGGGTAGAGTAGATGCTTCGTTATTGAGCCCAAGCAAAAAGAGATAGAGACCGATACATTGTGTATTGTGAAACAGTGAAACCTTGTACATATGGGCAAACACTATTATTCAGCTATCAATCCTAATTATCATCTGCGTACGATGGAGCAAGCCGTGGGTAAAGCTAGAAGAAGAAATAAAACAATAACATTTGCAATCACACTTTAGTATTAAAAAAAAACACTTACCCCAAGCAAGTTTCTGGGAACGTAGCCTTCCTTTGCTAAGGTGTTGCGTGCCCACCACCATTCTCGTTCGGCTTCGTCTCCTTTCCGTATGATAGTGAGCTTATCGTTCACAAAGAAGCTTAATTCATCAGGCTGTTGAGATTCGTACGCGAAGACTGCATGCACTTCTCCATTGTTCAATATACCCAACTTTTCTTGTATACCTGTGTAGCAAAAACAAACCAAACCAATTTCATACCGATTATAATTGTAGTTTGAAGCATTTGTGTATAAGCAACAGAATTACGTATATTTTTTCTAATATAAAATCAAATTTGTTCATGAAGTGTTCAAAACAATCCATAAGTCAATAGAATCTTTTTCTTGTCTGATTTATCGTCCTATTCGGCTATACCGACTATAGAATGGCTTGCTAGACTAGGCTTATTGGTATCACGTAGTTGCCCCAGTAACAAAATCATCATGCTTTCTCGCTCTGCTTAACTTACGATCAAACTTCAAAAAATGAGTAAGCATGACTGTTTTGTTACTGGGGTGGATATTCAGTCCTCACAACGGTTTGTAGGAGATTCGACCACCACACCGACCCCCTATCTAATAGAATACATATAAAAAAAGACATCATAAAAATAATGCAAAAACACTTATAAAAGCAAAATACCTTTTGAAGGTAATTCAAAGTTAGAAATAGAACGATAGGTAACGTTTTATTAATGTGACTGCCAGCCAAATATATCATTGCTGAAGATTTGAATGATTGGTAGTAATCCTAAAAAATAACATCTTTCTTTATGGTTGCGCTTACAATCGTGCGATTAACACACTAAGTCTATAGCATATTCATCAAAAAAGGGATGATAAAAAATTATATTAAGCCAAATAAAAATGTTTGAGTTATTTGTAATTCAACAAAACAGTTGGCTTGGCGGGTAAAATGAGTTGGTAAGGCTCATAAGTGGAAAATGAGTTTGTTGGCAATTTCTTCTGATAAACAGCTATTTTACGGTCTTTTTTATCCATGATTTTGGCCTTAACCTTGTTAAACATATATTCTCCTGATCAAATTAGCCCAGCAATTCTCGATGGGATGGGAGGTGAGATGTGGATCAGATTGAAGATCAGAAGAATAGTCAGTGATCAGATTCATACGATTAATGATCATATATCTAAATAATGGAGACATTTGTTTACGTACTGTAAAGATACTCTGAACATCCGTCGAAACCTTCCTCGTCTTCTTCACACTTTTCGGCAGGTGTCTCGTGATCAGATAGTGTTGCTGCGAACAAACAGGCGCCAGATTCAACTAGAAATTTCACCATCGGTAAATTGTTGCAACTAGCGGCACAGTGTAATGGTGTCCAGCCATCGGAATCCTGTGCATTGACATCGCATCCAAAATTTACCAGAAATCTGTCAAAAAACGTGTATTATTTATATAGCAATTGTACATCGATGCGTACGGAAACATTTTCATCACTTACTTCACTATCTCAAAGTGACCGGCACATATAGCATTGTGCAGTGCAGTAATTCCTTCATCGTTAGCCGCACTTGGATTAGTAACCTGAGATTGTTATGGGATTTTATTCAATACATTCATAACAAATTTACGACAATATTGATCTCGTTTGATCGGACTTACCTGCATGGCGGTTTTCTCTACCAACTCCAATTCACCTTCCAAACTGGCATCCAACAGCAGTGCTAACGGGTCAAAACTAACGCGACGCGACAGCTTATGTTTGCTTCCTTCGCTAACGATGGATCCTCCAGCACCGGCAGCAGCTCCAACACTGGAGGAATTACCCTGACTTTCCAGAGCTATCGCAACGAAATTGCGCTTCCGTCTAGTAACTTCATTATCAGTGCTCCCTGATCCATCACTATTGTTGGAACTTCCGCTTTTTAATTTCTTCAAGCGTTCAATCGGATGATCGCGTCCGGTGTTGATCTCACAAACGTCTGATGGAGATTTCTTTTCTTGTAAAGCTTCGTTTTCGTAATTAGTGTACTGTGCGGCTTCGTTCCCATCGACTGGTCCGGCAGTAGCTGATTCTTTTCGTTTATTTGTTACTTGTTGCTGTTGCATTGTGGAAACAGATGGTAATTTATTGAGTCCCGTAGCTACAACCGTTCCGTTGCCGGGATTAAACGAGCCCGTAAAATTCTTTAGCCTCGGTTGCTCCAAAAATGGATGTTTCCTGATTGTCAGAGGCTTTGCTTTGATTGGAAGCTTATCGTTTGCTGCCGACTGTTTGCTCGTTGTCACCTGCGGGCTTAAATCCGGGATATCGAACGATGCAGAAGATGAAGAGTCATTCTCGTTGTTGGCTAATGCACCTTCTACAGCGGAATTGATTTCGTTACTATTCTCATCACCTGCAATGCTATTTCCCGAAACAGCCCCTGCGCCAGCATTACCAAAGGATGGCGGTTTGCTAGGTTTTGGCGGAAGTGCCGGACGACTATTGTTGTTTGGACTCGAAGGAATTGATGCTTGTTGCCCGTCGTTCATCGCCACACTCCCACTGTCCATGTCTACTGGAACCTTTCGTGTTACGCTCGTTATTTTTGCACTTGTAGTTTCAGAGGCAGAAGATGCAGACGGGACAGGCTTCATAGCGAGCGTTGGTGCTACACTGTTGACCGGTTTCCTGGGAGGTACCACCAAGTTTCCCAACGGAATGTTTTGCAGAAAGTTGTAGCTAGCTTTCGGTTGGCTAGTATTGGTTTGTTGATGTTTTTCTTGATTACTGCCAAAGGGCTTAGTATGTGCGATATTATTATCCCTTGACTGTCTCTTATCGTTGCCTGCGCTAAGAGAAGTATCTAAATCTCCCTCATTTGTCGGCGTATTGCTGTAGAAATCGTACATTCCGTTTTCGTTGTCGTAGATTGTTACGGAATTGGAATGGTTTTTCATCTCAAAATCATTTGCACTTAGATTTTGTTGCGTGTCCGGATAGTTTCCCTTTCCAGTCGCAGAATCATCCTCCGTTACCATCTCGGGACCGGTAACAGTACCGACGTAACGAGATCGGTATTGTTGTTGCTGTTGTTGCCTAACAGCTAGCTTCTTTTCGTCGCTTTCCGGTGCTAGCAACATCGCCTCATCGCCGCCCATCATCATGGCATGTTTCTCATGCTCCCATTGATAATTTTGATGCTGAAGTTGCTGCTGCTGCTGCTGAATTTGCGCAAAGTCAGATGCAACGTTAATCGGTTGCTGAATTTTCTCATTCGTGTTAACCAACGGCGACGGTGATGATGATGTGTTTGATCCATTTCCCAAGGATGTTGATTTGACAGGGACATGATTAAACGGTTCCACTGCTACTACATTGCCACGGCTCAATGTTCGTGAGTGCGTGGGAATTATGTGTGTCGAGGAGGATCTGTGAATATAATAATGTGAAGTTATGAAAAATGCCGAAATAATCACTGCTGATGGTGCTAATCATAACAATGCAATAGAGTTTGATTACTTGAGCTTCACATGAGGCGACATGAGTTTAATCGCTTCACGTTGATCCACGGATGTATGTTCTTGTCTATGTACATTTTCTAATTAACAAACATTACCTCGCATGCAACGGATGATTAGTGTTGGACGGTATTGTTTTACTATGGGTTTGTCCTGATCCTGGGCCATTATTTGCTGCATTTCTTTTGTAATTCTGGACATTGAGTATCCTTTTTTTGTTGATACGGCTTTGCAATTCCACGATACGTTTGTCCACTGAATGTAGTTCTATCTGACGCTGTTGTAATGCTTCCCTCTGCATATTCAAACGGGCATTCTGTTGCATTGATAATTGATTACGATACTGTAAATATGAATAAACGTGAAACATGTATCTATCAATCACCTGCCTACTTCAATCAACATGGTAAACTTACAACAAGCTCCAAACGCAACTTTTCCAGCTCCTTGCTCGCAGGTGATCCATTGTTATTTAGAGCATTTGCATTGAGATTGTATGAAATGCCATTTGAACCGACCCCTCTGCGATCCCGCCGCAGCTCTTCCAGTTGGCGTGTCAGCGCTTCCACTTTAGCCACCGCTAACGTGAGCTCCTTTTCCTTCTCACTGAATAATGCTCTTATCGAGTCCAAATCATTCCCCAGCGTAACATTATAGGTTTTCTGCAAATCCACTTGTCCACGCAAAGCTCGGAGGCGCCGCAGTTTCGATTCCTGGGCCTCTACGCGCTCGCGTAGCCGACGAAGACGCTCTGCTTCAGCGATCGAAACAACATTACGCGTTTCCTGCGATTTGAGGAACCGTAATCGTTGTTCCTTTGCTGCCAACATTTGGTGCTGTGTGTCAATTTGTTGCTGCTGTCTCATTGCCATTGAACGCAGTTCTGCAGCATTCGGTCGATCAGCTCGGTCTTGCAGCTGAAACTAGGACATGGCAGAAATCAGTCTCTACCTTGCATATAACTATCATTATACACTTACGTTATCTTCACTAAAACTCGGTTGCTTCATTCCATGATATACATTCAACAATCAACGCAAATGAGATGACTGTTTCCCTAATGAACGACGTTACACTAAATTGAAACAAAATTTCACGAGAGAGATACAAAACAATAATCGATGAACGTGGCTCACAAAGAGTTATTTATCGTACCACCTACGAAGATTCCTTTTAACAAACTTTACTTATGTTGTAACAAAGTCAATGATAAAAATATATCACTGCACAAACACTACATTCGTATTGCTTGCAGAACATATCAAACTTTTCAAACACATAACATTATCACGAATTTGAGTGGTTAAAACAAACGCATTAATAACACAATTTTACAGCAATAGTGGCAATATCGGAGCAATAGTGGCAAGTCTAGATGTATTGATCCGTTCACTGACGCGTGAAAACGTTAGTTTTGTTGCTTCCTCGTATTGTTTTCTTCCAATATGCTGCAGTAAATATACTGTATTAAAAACACAACTTTATAATCGATGACGACTGCACGCCATTTTGTATGTATTTCACATTGATATCCGATGCCAGCTTGAAATCCAGCCAGCAAATAAACTGACAACTGGCATCATGCGCAAGTCTTACTTTGACAGTATAGGTGAAACTACAGTAATGAATAAGGTTTATATATTATCACTTTTTTACAACGATTATTAGAAAATAAAGCGATAAACTTTTGTAATAATCATCCCAGAAGAAATTCAATTGTTAATATCAAGATACGTTATTAGCCATTGGGTAGATGGATAATTTCAAACAGTGCTTGTCATCAAATTGAATCCATCCATCAGCGACAAAGGAGCATAAAATAGTGTTTTTTTCAATCAACTCTGGCTCCGTTTTTCTGGCCGGTCTTTCTATAACCACGCGCTATCTGTTACTTGCGTTACCGAATACTTAATTCCAAAATAATAAATCGCACTTTCCATATTTAAATTTAAACGCATTATTCGTAATAACGGTCTTTGAAGGAAGTTGCATGCAAAGGTATATATTAGACGCCATTTTCAATTTAGTTTGACATTTACACACCTGTGAATGTTTATAAACGTAAACCACAAACAAAAATCACTTCGCTGTAAAAACACCGAAAATCCATGATTTTAGATTATAAATTAATATGGTATAGGTCCAGTAAATTAGCATAAGATGAAGGATTCAGGAAATGCTACCTGTTTCAGAAAATGATAGGGAGAATCGAGGAAATGGTACACACCACTCATAGGGCAAATGTTAATCGATTATCCTTTACTTTCCTTTTGCCGCATTTGCTGCGTGCCACACCGACTTCTGGGTTTAAATTTATGCTGGTGTTTTGAATTTGTATGACCTCGTTCTTAGCAAACAATAGGCTAACTTTATATGACCTTTCTAGATTAGCTTCTTTATAACATATTCAACCTAAAGGTAACATATATCGTAGCGTATTCGCCAAGAATCAGTCCTAAATATCCTCGCATCAAGGTGTGCTTCTTATGAAGTCAAATGTTATTTAAGTTAAACGTGTTAAATGAAATTATCCTTGCATGAATTTCTGCTTTGTATGCATTGGTGAAATTTTGTCCTTGTTTAACAGATGTGGCTAACAATGAATCAAACGTATTAGAAGCGTGAAAATTTGAAGCAACCCGTATTCCACCGCAATGAATGGGCGTAATTGTTCCAACGGTCTAATGAAGTATTGGCCCATGTGTTACATGGCCACGGTGCTTGGAAGATATTTTCCAGCAAGGAAAATGTTCAACAAGGACAGCAAGAGAAATTGCAGTAACGTGCGTGTTGCGTCTGCGCAATTTGAACGTACAATCCGTTTTCCAAACGAGATGGCGGTGACAAGGAAGCGACATAATAGGCTCACCGTCGCATAAAATAAAAGAACCTGGTCAAAGCATAACGAATACCGTTTACTGACCCTCGTAGTTTCGCTCTGTTATCGACGTGTTGGTGCTGCGGTCACCTTTTTGTGAACTTCAGGCAAAAGTCGGTGTTTCTGTCTACCTGTGCATTAGGTGTGCCCCAGGACATTCTGTTGGATGTGTGAATTTCTTGTGCAAAAAGGTTCAGGTTCCTAGCTTCGGATTCGCGTTCGGAAATTGAACCTTGGAAGTAAAATTAAGGTGCGTGCCGCGTCTAGGAGAAATGAGCTACGTCATTACATTTGAGTAGATGGAAGAACGTACCACAGCATATTTGGTACAAACCTTTGGCAGATAGTTAACCTATAATACAGAACATAAGAGTGCGGGATAACATAAAAGTGGTAGGATATTCTCACAAAGTGCAAGTGGACAAAATTTTCTCTGCTTCAATCGCATGCTGATGTTGAGGCTATGCTTCGCGTGTTTGCGTAGGGACTGAATGTCGCGTGTAACATACATACATTGTGTTTCATGTGCGATATAATTGATGGTTGTTCGATGCGAATCTCTGCTTCGTTTTCTATGAAACTTGACTACGTTTTAACTGTGATCGTGTTATAAAATGTTCAGTGATTTGTTGGTTAATGTAGAATATCGGTATTCTGGCCTCAGTAAAGCATTTTAAACACCATTAAACAATCACTTTCTCTCTCTTACTGAACGCTGTTGTGAATAGGTAAGCAAAAGGAGGGAAAAATCAGTTTATACATCAAAAAGTACACAAATGTTATATACCGCCCATACTGTAACAAAAGGCAAATGGAAATTGAAAAAGAATTAGCAGTTGCAGTGTTTAAAAATTTTGAATTAAGCTTTTTTTGTTTCAATTTTTGCGTCAAAATTTATTCACAAGTAATACAAAATTTATAAAAACTACTTTTACACAATATGTTTTCCCAATATACTAACACAGAATATAGGAAAAACTTGTATGAATGGTATACTGTCTGTGGACTTATAAATTCTTTATTATGCTGAATTTTTTATAAAAATCGTATTCATTAACTTCAGGAAAGGGCGGGACGTTGAAACTGGTTTACTGTTATATATTCTAATATATTCATATTTTATTATTCACACTAGCGGAATTGCGTATGATGGACTTTTTGTTCAGTCACCTACGTCATTTAACACACGATGATGTCATTTTATTGCAGAGATTCAAGGCTTGTGTTAGTGAAAACGTACAATCAAAACTGAAATTTACAAAAAAATGCTAATGAAGCACGCAACACAAATTATGAAGATTGGTGCAGTATACTATAAGCACGATGTACAAGATTTTCTATATAATTTTTCTTATACTAGCTTCTATTGAATATGCTGGCTTCCATACTAAATGTGTGAATTAGTACTTGTACAATATTTTACCAACTGTAAACCTAGTACAGTTAACATACGCTAATATATATCTATATATATTTTTACATTTTACAGAAACACATTGAAACCGAACCGTAACATCTAATGAAGGATGGACATCGTACCAGAAGGAAACAATTTCGTGATCGTTAAAGAAATCGAACTACCAGCAATGATGGAAGAGCTGGAAAAATATTTTCCTCATTCCTTAAAAGTATGCTTTTCGAAACCACGCTAGAGGGACCTCAATTTATAAATGTTACGAACAGTTTTCAAAAAATCTGTTGGTCTGTCTGCATTCCGTTACAGTTCCATCAAACTATTAAAACGTACCTGAGTGATAGAGTATGGCGATTTCAATTTTATAGAGCAAAGACTTGGCCAGAAGATCCCGTTTGTTTGCATTTTCCTGGCTGCACATACACGGTATTTATGCTATATTATATACAAGATTATATTTTTATTGCGAATAGCGTAGTAGACAATTGATCTTGATTAGCTACAACATAAAAGTTACAATCTTTTATCTCATTTATTATGCATTCTTCCAGCCGGATAATAGAACGAACGAAAGCGTAGGTATTTTTTGTCCGCCAGACAAACTAGAGCGAATGGATCTGATTAAAGACGAGGACATTCTTTTTGAATGGCATAGTCCACTATACATGAACTTCACCCATGTAGGCATCATGTTCAAGATGGAGGAAATATATCGGGAGAAAGTGAATGGAAAGTTAGATGGGCATATCTACGGGGACATTTACGTGCACCAATGTCCAGCTGAGCTAGATTTAACATTGGAACCGTTAGCAGCGAATGAAGTGATTATGAAACCACTGTGTATCGACGATGTCAAGGATATCCACGATTTGTACCCGGCAGGTGATATCGAAAGCTTGGAGCTATTTGAAAAACTAGTCCGCCAGCTTCCAGGGTTCGGCGTCTTCAATCGATCGGACAATGAATTAGCAGCATGGAGTTTGCAATCCTACTACGGTGGAATGTTTTCTATGCAAACAAAACCAAAATTCCGAAGAAAAGGGTATGTGTTTCAATTGAATATAATATGAAGAATAGCAATCACTTAAACAACATGTTTCCATCCATTATACTTTCAATAACAGATACGGTATACAACTTGCACAATCTCTGACAAAGTTGGTAATCCAGCGGGGATACATACCATTTGTTGTCATAAGGCCCGAAAATGATGCTTCCCGTGGACTGTACATGAAACTGGGATTTCGGAAAGCTTTCGAAAGCGTACGTGGCACATTCGTGCCATTTGCTGGAGAAAATCATTCTCAGATTGGTTTGCCAACCGACGTACAAAATGAAATATCAGCAGATGATATACCCCGAAACCAACATTGCACAATGGAACCGTCTGAAGTAACAAACGGTATCGTCGCTAACAAGGAAAAGAATATATGCTGAATTTTATTGAACGTTATCAAACACGGAAATGGCACGTGCAGATTATATTGATGAAGTGATCTTTGAATACGTTTGAAAGTAAACTAAAAACCAGGTTCAATATTTATCATAATATCGGAAACATCCTGCAACCCACAAAGATTAACCGCTAATGTAACTAAAGCTATAGCAGCATTAGCAGCGGCGGCAGCAACAGCAGCGGCGGCAGCAACAGCAGCGGCAGCGGCAGCAATGGCAGCAGCAGCAGCAAAGGCAGTAGCAGTAAAAGCAGCAGCAAATGCAGCAACAGCAGCAGTAAAAATGATTCTAGTAATGGGTTTCTGCTGCAGTTTTGCTATTATATAGCCGCACCCGCAACAGCCTATGCAGTCACAAATAATAGATAGTTTTCTTATATAAATTTCGAACCAATATATAACTTTGCTTTACCTTAAAAACGCACTACTTGACAAATGTTTGAAATCATTGTACTGGAATTGAAAGAAAGTAAAAATGCAGAGTTTTTTTTCATTTTTGCTCATTCGAGGTTCGTGTTACATTTTGGTTAGCTAATAGGAAATAAAACCAGTAATGAACGTAATGAAAGAAACAGTTTTGGGACGCTCCAAAGATGCTGCAAATTGCGTTCTGTGCAAGAGAGGTTAGCCCCCGGAGGGTATGCAATAGTTTGCTGCTGCTAAGCATGTGTATTCTTTAACTTCTCTATCTTCGTGAAACTAATTGGTCTATTCAGATGAGTAACCGAGCTTTCTGGACTCTTCGAAACTATGCTGAAACACTGGAACATGCCAACCTGCATATGTGGTTAACCGTTGAGCCTTCTCAGGCCCGAGTCAATCTCGGGCAACAAAAACTTTTTTTTATTGTCTTGCCCGAGAGGGACTCGGGCAGCGTTTTTGTCACACGAGTGGGAGAACTGCTCGCACTCAGGGCATTGTATACAGCATACATCCCAGTGCGAAGCGTAGAACGCGACAGTTGAGGTTGTGAGGGTGACTATTATTGAAGCGATATTCAAAATTTAGCGAAACTTTGGATGAGTTAAGGGCTGGCTGATATATGCCAGATGTCCTTTTCCTGTTAGGATTTGCTTTTTTCAACTGTATGTTTACAATTGCAGGTAGTGCGGCGTTTGTTTTTTTTTTATTTTCGTTGGTTTCATTTATGCTGCAGGATAGGGTTCTCATTGTTTATTCTTATCAATTCAAATTGAAACTGTCGTTTCATTGCTTATGCAAATCAATGCAAAATTTTATAATTGTAAGCAAAATCAAACCTTTCTGATAACATTTGAATACTTATCACAAAAAAAGCTTAGTTAACTTATCTGAGAAAAAAGGAGATCAGAGAATGGGAATATTGAGAAACAATATTGCGGTTGAGTGATACAACGGAGGTATATTGGTACATTTGCTGATTGCAAGAAAAATGTAATTGAAAATTAGTTGACGAGCCCCAGTTTAAGCACAGTGCTCAACGATAAGCCAAATCTCAAGCAATAGACGATTTCAAAAACGTGGCTACTTTATTAGACACTCTGTTGATTCAAATAAAATCAGACTATCGCTAAGGACCAAACAATGCATTGTCGATTCGTCATCCAAGAGCACAATAAAGGCCTTCAAACAAACAGAAATAGACAGCTTTGAAAGGTGTCATCTTACCGAGCCCAGTGTTCTGAAGGAAGAGTTAAATGTGCCCTGGGAGTGATCAAGGAAGAGCATCTTTACAAATCATTACATTTACAAGCAATGGAGAAACAAGCAGAAGAGGGAGAGTATAATTAACTATTAATATTGTGTAAAGCATCAAACACAAAAGTAACAATGATGACAGCATAGCATTTTATGTCGAAAAATGTTTCATCTATAAAGGATTCTTTCATAAATGTGGATTTCTTTATTTTATAACTAGCACACATTATACACTATTAAAACAAAGTCCCAAGTCCATTGTCATTTCCTTTTAATACGCTGCATTCACAATTTCTAGTAATAAATATTTAAACAATAAAAGTGCAATCTTTTTTTTTACTTTGCTTATGTATATTGTTTTAGAAAATATGAGCAAATTTTACTAATTTTTAGAACAGTATACCTTAGAACAAACCTGAAATTAGTTTATGGTGCAATATTCATCATCTCATCTCACAAAACTCATTAAACTATTTAAATCTATGAAACTTAGCGGTTTGTTTTGATGTTAAATTTATATATTTTATGTTAACATATTGTTGGTCTGTATGACATACAGACTATTGTTTTGAAAATAAATATGTTCGTAGGGGGATAACATTAAAAAGCAGCTTTTAAAACAAAACTGTACAATTATATTTTGATTTCATTTGATCGTCTTAAATGCATGTTGCAATCAATATTACATATTGGCTAGATAATAAACATATTGATAAGATCTTGTTGGTTTTAAATAAAAGAAAAGAACACATTTGCATTGTAATTACAAAGTGCATCGTTATGTTAGATAATAAGGTTTTAACTCTGATATGATTAATCAGGAAGACATTGAAACATTACATATCAATAATTATATTATAGGCTTCAAGGGGGTCTCACGTCCAGGGGCCATTGCATTTAATAAACAATTACAATTACAATTACAATATCAATAATTATTTATTCCCGTCCATGTAGATCGCAAGTACATAACAAGTATCGTATAATTAATGATACCATGAATCGTTTCTGGTTTGCACGACTTCCTAATTTAATCAATTATAACATCGTCGTCTTCAGTATCTTCGTTGACATCCGATGCTAAAATTTCTGTCATTTCAGAATTAATATAGGATGACGATATAGTCTGAGATTGTTCAACTTTTTTATTCTGGGACATTGAAAATAATGATGCATTCTTTATCATATGCCGCCACTTCATACGACGATTTTGGAACCAAACTTTCACCTAAAACATACAAAAACAAATAATTTAATTTTTTAATGAAAACATAACAATTGCTATAAATTTTTTAACTTTTATGCTTTACAGGAACGATGAGTCTCTTTCATACATAATAAATTATCATGTTTTAGATGTGAAATCAAAGCACTCAGCAAATAAGATAGAACCAGATAATCTGACATGCAATATATAGCATCGACGAAAATATTTATTTTTAGTGTTAGTAGTTAACCCGGTTCTACGATTCGTTATCCAACTATAATTGGTATTTAAAGTTAGTTATTAAAGCATTCGAATAACACTAAGAATCTTAAGAATTTTAAGAATCTATAAATTACACTTTCTTTTTTTCTGAAATAAGTACTGGTATTTAATTGTCTTGGCACTTCATAGTAATATCGTTCTCTTTCAAATATGTTAATACATATTTTGAACTTAACTTGCGTTACAGTAATTTTAAAAATTAAAATAATGTGAAATAAATTTTGAATAATTTTCAATCCAAGTGAAATCTTTATAATCAAGTCTTTTTAAAATTTATGCAATATCCGAAGTCAATGGCAATCTATTGTAATGGGTACTGGAAGGTCAAAACCAAAAAAAATTAATTCATTAAGGGAAACAGGACGTATGATTTTATTGCTGCAGACTGTAGATGTGGAATGCCAAATTTTAGAACATTCAAAGTGTTCAGTATTTCCCAATTCAAAAGTTCATTCTAATTCTAATCCTGTATGGTATGGCTGGGTTGCAGAATCGTTCGGGAATTCTTTTTCTTGGTCGGCGTAACGACCTATTCGGTCAAGCCTACCATAGCCATTAGCTTACTGGACCACGTAGTTAGAATGGTAGTCCTCAAATCGGGAGAACGGTCCGAATGGGATTTGATCCTCGGTCGTTTGAAGACCGGCGCTGCAATCGCCACTTCCACCGGCCCTCTCCATTATGCATTCGGCAATTACACGCTAAAGATTATAAAATAATCTCAAAAGAAACTATTCAACATTCAACTAATCGGATCTTTAGCAGGAACAAACTATTCAAATATTTTCACTCCCTCCACTTTTTGGTGATTGACTACAATCCTCTGCCTTATACGCTCTACACGCGGTATTCTAAATTATGTTAGTTTAGTTTACATTAAAAAGTAAGCAATGGTCTTGAAACATTTGTTACGTCATATAATTTTAACAAGAAATATTGTCAAAGGCCAGTGTTATGGGGTAAGATCAAAAACTTAATACTTGTTAGTTCAATGTGTTAACTCGTGTAACACCATGATAACAATCTAATCGAAGTTCGAGCTATAGTTACCTGTGCATCATGCAGCCCAAGGGTTGCAGCGAGACGCTTTCTATCGGGCTTGGTGATATATTTTTGTTCTTGAAATGTCTTTTCGAGCCCTTTTCGTTGTAAACTGCTGAATACTGCCCTTGACCATGATCTTTTGCGGCGTGAAATAATTGATTGAGTCCCTGACTTGTTAAAGGCAGCAGCTACACTGTTGCTCGGACGTAAGCTGTTTAGGCCCACAGATGGTATTTGTGTTTTATATAATGAACATGCATTATCTTTATCAACTCGCTGAGGTACCGCTGTATCATCTGGCCAAGATTCCAAGTAACGAGAACTAGTCGTCTGTGGAAATGTGAACGAATCGATTGTTTGATGAGATATGATTTCGCCTTGTCCTGTAGTGAATATAAAATTAAAACCAAGAGTTAAAGAAAAAGATATGTTGTTTCGGAATAGCTAACAATAAAACACCAAATAAAGATTTTTCGTATCATTAAATTCTCATCTGTAGATAGGATTTAATTTAATATGAAAGTCTGAAAATATGAAATAATATAAAATATGAAGTTTCGTTTAGTATTTCTTATAAATATTTTAACATACATATTGAACTGTATATTGATAAATACTTTATATTGACTATTTTTACAATTTAAAATGTTATGTAATAATGATCGGTCTTTAGTTTAAATCGTGCTTTACTTTATAAGATTAGTGTTATTATAGCATTTTGATTTGGGTTATGTAAGATTTAGGTTAACATTCTAACAAGATAATTCTTTCATTTAGCAATGAAAGACATGAACAGTGTAATTCACTGGAACATCGGTCATTCAAGTAACAGATACCAAGCCTTCATATGAGGATAATAAAGTTAGCGATATTTCAAATACACCTCTGATATTAGCGTTCAGAAAAACACATTTTAACATATAGATTTCAAATATAAGTTATTCACTTCTATTGTTTCTTTTCAGCCCTTTCAGCCTTGCAACGATCCAAACAAACGAAGAAGGAGAGTTTGTTGACCTGTTACATTGGATACTGACAATAACAAAAATTCCTCATGCAGTGCCCTGTTTATCATGACAATTCATAAACAGAAGAGAATTCAAAGTCTTCGACAAAACACATATGATTATTATGTACAATTTGACAGATTTGCCACCAATATGCATATTGTTATCATCAACCATTTGTTTGTTGTTTTTTTCCTCTCAGTTTGGTAAACACCATACTCAAATATGTCTGAGTATTTAGATGTGAATAACAAACTAAATTCATCCACAAAATTTCCAACTCGAAGTGAGAATAATCCAGTAGATTTATATCATTCGACACCTTAGCTGGAAGGAGATAGCAATCTAATCGACACGAAAGTTGTCGGAAAGAGAAATGAAGCAAGAGTTCGGAAACAGAGCAGTGAATCTTGTAAACAAAACAAACGATAATTTTAGAAAGGCAGCACTTGCGTCCAATTGGGATTGTTTATTGGATATAATTAATTATGTTTCACAGCATTAACGAATAACAGTGACTAAGATGATGGGTTAAAATACAACTTCTATGAGTTTCGAAAAAAAACTGTAAGTTGTAAAAAAATATGAAGTCAAAATGTTAAAACAAGGGCATTCAATAACGAAAAGCACATGTTGAGGTGCATTGATTTATGCAATGAAAAAAGATTATAAAATATTAGTTCCTATGAGTGAAAACAAACATGCTACCTATTATACCCAGTATTAAAAAAAGCTGCTCCAGTATTGAAAGAAGAAAAACTCAGGTCAGGTTCTACAGGTTAGGCTGCCCTCCCGGTTATGCGTAAATCAATAAGTTACAGTTAGCCAGACAGATAAATCCGATAGACCAATACCGACAAGGACTGAAAAAGAGCTAAAATAAGCACGGAAAGTACCATACAGTGTGGTCATTAGTTCGGAATCTAAATATTCACAATTGGACAAACAAACAGTAACTCATGTCGTAAACATTCGTTTCAAGGATGTAAGTTACATACACGTATGTATAAGCATACCGTTGCGGAATAACAATTGATTTATGACATTTTTTAAACATTCGTTGCATAGTTAATGCAAAGCAAAGATATAAACACGATATAACGATACAAAAAAAACCTTGTTTCATAACTGTTCTACTGTGTTAAGTTGTAATTGCTAAAGATTTTCCATATTGCAGTCGTTGCCCTGCGATAAATGAAATGTATAACTTGAACTTTTAAATATTACCTAAAATAAATTCTAACACTTGACAATACGGCTAAGTGTCCGTCATAATGGAATAAATAAAATAATAAATTCTAACACTACTCACTTTCAATTTCTATTATTGCATTTAGTCTTGCCTTGTTCTATTGTATTCGTCATGATGATCTAAAAACCTTTGAGCATTCATATATCTCATTGAACGATGTGTAAAGCTCGTATTGATACAAAATGAGGCATTACCGCATCGAACAACTGCTGCAGATTATCTATGCAATTTGTTCGATATGCTTGATTTGTAATTCCAGATTAAAATTTGTTTGAAGCTCGATTTGCTATGATGTTACATTTTATCTATATCGATGGAGGGACGACTTTTTTTCTAACTAAGCAATTCTTTTAAATTCCAGGCAACATATTTCAACTTTCTACTAGATGAGAGGGCTGAAGATATCTTCTTCTTTTTGCTTGGCGTTCCGATCGTGTTGATTATAAAATGAGTTACTAGACTTAATAATACCACGTAGGACTGACTATCTAGTTCTCACTACGGAGGAACGTTCCGTATGTGATTTGATCCCTGGTTCTTGCCGTGTGAAGACCGGTGCCGCAATCGCCTCTGCCACCAAATCGGTCTGACATATACAGGGTGAAATGAAAAAACTGCAACAAGATTCAGATTGCTGTCATTTCGGAACCGCTCGTCCGACAGTCGTCAAATTACTTCCAATTACAGTTCATTATATTGTTCACAAGGGCACCAGAGCATTTTATTGTTGGACTAATTGGAAAATTTCTAAAGGCCATAATTGGTGCCAAACGTGACCAATTCGAACAAATCCCAATTGATTACGAAATTTGATGTAATTTCCGACATTTTGTTGTTTTCATTAATAAAATTTAAAAAAAAATAAGAAAAATATGAAATTTTACTTTGTTGCAATTTTTTCATCTCACCCTCTAATTGCCCTCACCTCTAATATAGTGATTTATACTACGTAGTCGAATAATAATAGTCTTTGTCTCATTTGCCGAGGGTAGTAAGCATCGTACAATACCAATCAAACCGCCAACTACCCCCTCCTACCAACTTCGCCCTCGTCCTCCTTTGCAACTGCATCACGGCGATCGTTTATAGGTTATAATGACCCGCTGCTCCGAGCGATTCGCGCCTTCTACTTCAGCTATGACCTGTTTCTCCTTATCTCTCTTTCGTACCCCTTTTCCATTCATCCACCTTTCCATCATCCTCTCATTTCTAAATCCAATTCTCGTTTATACCTAAGTTAGTTTTCAAGAATATATTGTTTAGCCTTTGGCAGACAAACATAATATGTTAATAGATAAAATAAATAAAAATGAAATATTTAACGTCATGGTTATTCACTTTATTCCTCAGACAAATTTACATGAATCATGTTATGTAGTGTGATTAAAAACAAATATTCTACAATCGTTTATGATGTTCTCTGAATTCTGGTCCAGAAGAGGATTATTCAAACTGTATGGTTATAAATATTTAATTACACAGTTTTAAATCTTCATGTAGGATCAAAGCTTGTAAATGATCATTCTCTGCCTGTGATCGTACTTGGAATCGGAATTTGTTTTTCAAGTTTAGGAATAAAATATGCCACCTTGTTTCACAGATTATTGTAGCTTTAATATTCTGCATTCAAAAAGTTATGTTATTATTATTTGCAACAATAAAATGTACGGTCGCTCTTATGTTATCGTAACAAATATATTTACGATAAAGCACAAATTCATCACAAATTAATACTCCTAATATATTGCATGTTTTAAGCTATACGGCTAGTCCATTTGCATTTAAAATGCAGTTAGAAGAATGAAAATATATTAAGGCAATAACAAAATTGATGAGTTTTTCATTTATATATATCCAGCGTCCAGAAAGGATCTTCTCGCCGCGGCACAATTTCTAGGCGATTATACATATAGCTTAACTTAATTTACAATTTTTTTATTCTCTGGTCTGCCCTTTTTGACATCCTTGAATTGTATTTACCCAGAACGCATTTCTACAAAGGAACTATTGAAAATGATGCATTTTTTACAAAGAAACTTTTAAAAATTAAGTATGCAAGACCTTCCTTAACATGACTTGCTTGATGATCTGCACACATAATCTTTTCTTTTAAACATTTCAACTTTGTAAGCAAGCATATTTTAAAATATTGCACATTACGGATATTATGCTTAATTGAATGTTCACATAGGACTATACTTGAATAAATTACAAACCAACCCACGACCAATGATTCTCTTCAAGGGATGCAACAATTTAAACTTAGCGACTATATTATACTGCTCCATAGCGATTTCTACTGGCCCATATTTTAATTTTGGAATTCGATAAATCCATAAAAGATCATTATCTATACACAAAAAAAAGCTAAACGAATACAATTTTAAACTGAACTAAGTAGATAACGTTTCACACATACCTATATGCATTTTTCCAATTCGAAGTGGTAAAGGCTTACATATTAATTTAGGATATCTGCTACCACTTTCAGCTGCAGATGCGAATGTCAAATAATCCACTGTTTCACCACATTGCTCAATATTTTTTTCGCAGGTTTGATGATTAGGTTCACACACACTGTTAGCATATTTTGATTTGCCCATCCTAATATCACTGTCGCTAATTAAGAACTTTGAGAAACTAGACAAAAAATCATTGCCTTTATATTCTTCACAACACTCACATTTTTGTATCTCAGGATGGCTGTGAATTTGTCCATCTTCTTTATAGGATGGCGACAGCAAAGTTTCACATCGTTTTATTTCGCGGTTTACAGTAGCTGGCATACTTAATAACCGCTCGATACCGAAAGTAAGTTTTTGAGTTGAAGATTCTTCTGCTTCTATTGATCCATCGCACACTGCTCGATATTCAATACAACCGTTTTCGAACAACCTATCACCTTGTACCATGTCGTTGTTAGCATCCCACATGGTTCCAGCTAACTAAAAGCTATGTACGTTCACATCGCTGCGTTGGTAACGGTTTGCCATACATGATCGCATGCCGATCGTTGGGAGATATTAACATGCATTCTCGATCTTTTCCATGCAGTAGGCGGGGCAAAAATGAACGTAAACAATGCGATTATTATGTCTTTACGTTTATTAGTTACCATACAGAATAAGTATCACAATTTTTCTATGATTTTGCTAAGTAATACATATTTTAAAACAAATGCAATTTGTACACATCGTTAATCGTAAATATAACGAAGTATTGAACTGTAATGAGATGATTATTAGATATAATGAGATCACAACAGATCATACACTTAATAATAAATTAAACTACATGTAAATTGTTTTGTGAACATTCCAAGTAGCCGCACCTCTTACCGTGAGGTAATAGCTTTAAGCGAAAAATGAAAGAAGAAATCAATACTGCGGGGGTCTTGTCAGTTAGATTTTTTGCATTACGATAAGAAAATATATTTACACAAACATCAATTTTTTCGTATCCTTGGAACGAACAAACACAGCGATTTATCTTGGTTTATGTATCATCAACAATCCGTTGATGTTTTTCGTAATCTTGATTTAAACAAAAAAAATATAATAGAGTTCGAATTACCATTCCCACATATTTCCATTCCTTTGCTCGTGCATACACTTATGAACGAACATTAAAGCGAGCGTAGAACAAAATCGTTAATCTGATACCTAACTGAAACAAAAATTGTGTCTCAGACAATTTTTTATGTTTCGAGATTTAAAAAAATAACTGAACCCATTCTAAACATAATTAGTATGAAGTTGATCGTGCTTATGCAATTCCATGGTTTCGCATTTCGGCAACTGGTTTAATACACCAAATGTCGTCGATTGGAATTCATGTAAGAATGAAAGAATAGATATTACGATTGGACGGGATGGGTAAACAAAATTGAAATTATACAGGGGTTTTCAGGCCATCTCAACAATCGCACGGGCAATACTTTTCACCCGATACTTTTCAATATAGAACTAAAGATTTCAAAAGAATAAAATATCAAGTATCATTCCCAAACCCCTTTTTTAAAGCTTCTGTCCACCCCGCTTAATGCGTCACTCTCAAGTGACAGACAATGACGTGACGCTAGGACCCTGGAAGGCGTGAGCGAGTAGTGAGTGTGTCTCTTCTCCTGGCGACCGTTGACGAGGGCGGTATCGTACGTATTGGGAGTACGTACCGAAATTAGTGATGGGTAAAATTGAGAATCAAGCAGAACTGGTTCCTGACGGTTCCAACAAAAATTGGAACCAGTTCCGAAGGGTAGGTGCAATCGAACCGTCCGAAACCATCGGAACCGTCTGGAACCGTCCGGAACCGTCTGGAACCGTCTGGAACCGTCCGGAACCGTCTGGAACCGTCTGGAACCGTCTGGAACCGTCGGAACCTTCTGGAACCGTCGGAACCGTCCGGAACCGTCGGAATCGTAGAAAATAGAGATGTGCAAAGTGACTCTGAGCGAGTGAGTGAGTTAAAATATACCA
>KB663721.1:21259199-21273084 GCA_000349025.1 Anopheles minimus | reverse complement strand
ATTGAAACCCGTTTGACGTGACTTCTCAGAATATCATTTCGCGGTGTTTAAATATGACTTGACGAATCAGAATTTCATACTCACGGATCTGAATTAGCCATTGGTTGGTGAAGAAGTCCCTCACAGAAGTGAAAAATGCCATTGACATTTAAAAATGGCCTGTAAAACCCTGTAAAGGAAAGGTTTGTGAAAAGTATTGCTTTTGTCAGTCTATGTACTAATCACTCCAATTTGCATTTTTTTTTTATCGAAAATCAATCAGCTTTGTAAGTCAATAAGTGCTCTGGGTTCACTTAATTAGTTCACTTAATAAATTTTAATAATTATCTTCACTTTCCCGACAGTGTAACACATGTTATGAGACATTCAACGTATTAAAGTAGTATCAGTCAATGTACTAATTGCTCCAAATTGGAATTTAGAAGATATGTAGGTCCATAAGAGACTCGGAATAAATTCTACTAACCATCTTTGTTTTCTCGACAGTGTAACACACTTAATGAGACATTATTATTATGATCAATGAATTTATATAGTAGCAGTCAATGTTTTAAAAGCTTAATTTGTAATTTAGAATAAAATCTAGTCTCTCGGAACTCGGACTCGGAATTTTTTAAAATTTCCATGGATATTTAGTTCACTCAATAAATTCTATCAACCTTAATATTGAGATAGTAGTGAGCCAATCCACTAATTACTCCAATGTATAATTTTTTTTTGAAAAATCAGTCTATAAGAACCTAGAAATGCAACAATTTCTCCGAGTATTTAGTTTGCTGAATAAAATTCTTATTGCTGTGTTTCATTTATGTTTTTCCGACAGAATGACAAACAGGGAATAAGAAGGAAAAAACTCATTACTCAGTACACCTCCAACAATACGAAATTTGAGATCCAATTCAATTTAAACTGTACTAAAAAGAAATTCATTGGATCGTTAGTACAGCAATGCATTAAAAATACTTATGCAACTTTCTTTTCAAAAATTGTCGTATTTTCTCAATTAATTTTTGACCGAAAAGGAATTTTATTTTAAGGCGCAGCGAAAACATACACGATGACGGTAGTTTCTCCCGGTTACGAAGGTTTACGAAGAAGTTTCTGCTAATCAGACAGGTGTGTAATGTTTCCTTGATTACGAGCAGTAAGGGGTATAGCACGGTAGTAGCGGTACCGTAGCATTCTCATTAATTAGCACTATGCTGTGAACTTTCATTAGAGCAAAATGCGGACGAATCCCATCGCGACTCGACATCTCATCATCTCTGCTCTATTATCTTAAGTGCATACGAATTATTGCGCACCGTAGCACAGTGTTGTACTTATTTGAAAAAAAAATTGAGTACGCTCTCAGTGGACGTAAAGTTTTATTAAAATAGAAGAGCAAGACAAGCATCAATATTAGTTTTTTGGTACGTTGAATTGAAATGTTCTATTTATAGATATTTTTATGAAATTATATTCCTGTACACTAGGTGAAGTTGTACTAAAACAAAAAAAGAACGTGGTAGAAGGAAATGGAACATTTCTATGAATTCATATTCCAACCGGGTGGTGTGTTAAGGATTTCAAGCTACGATGCACAATCGACGATGTAGATTAGTTCTACCACATGCTCGTGTATGTGCAAGCCGTTAAAAATATAATCTATCAATCACTCCACTGCACCAATCGGCTCTGACCTCAATCGGTCCGGGTTGGGCGGATCAGAACGAGAGCAAGCGGTTGCGAACGGCAGGAAGTGTTGTGCGGTTTTTGCGTTTCACAGTTCAGTTATTATTAACTGCAAACGACATCGAAGGGCACCACCCGGGACCCGGGGTTGTTCCGCATCCTTTGCATGGGATGCATTCGTAAGACAAAAGGGAAAGGATTCGGTACGGTTAAACAAAAGCGTAAAAATGTGCAGCCTCCTAAGCACAATCACATTCCCAGCCCGCAAACGATGCAGGCACGCTGGAACAGGTTGAGAGTATGCTTCTTTTTTTCCCCCCTTTACGTTTCGTTTCCCCCCCTCCTCCCCCCCTCCCCCCGTACTCTTAGCAAAAGCAGCAGCCGTCAGCAGGGCCCCTCTTCAATTCGGCATGCCGTGTTTGCATGCCGGAGAAAAGATGGCTGACAATCTGAAGCAAGAAAACCAAAAAGGGAGTAAAGCATGCTGGCGACATGTTTTCACTCCTTTGGCGATTTTACCGTACCCCGGAGGGTATTGTTTGCCGGGAGGCGTGCTTTTTTTTCCCCTGCTGTTGTTGCTGTTTGCAGTTTTCTCACTACACTTCGACACGTACAAGTGTCTTGAGTACATGGCCAAGGTTTCGCCGTCTGCATCTGGTGTATCGGATATCAACCAGGCGGGATTAACGTTGCAGAAAAAAAAACTTTACCAATGCGTTTGATACGGATAGCAACATCCGTTAATGTGTGAATATGCGATCGGGTTTTACTTAACATGGCCAGAAGATTGAGCTATGAGAGGTTATACTAGTCTATCCACCAATAAAGCTAGGAATTCTCCAATATCCTTCATTTGGTGAGTATTTTCAAAGGAGATTTGAAGGAGGAAAAGGTAAATTATTAAAGATTGTGCTGTTTTTCTAAATTACAAGACTGTAGCAGCGTATTCCTCAAGTTTCAGAAATTCTCAAATATAATTAGTATGGGAAGTATTTTACAAGGACATTTGAAGAACAATTAGTTAGTTGGTTAAAGATTAAACTGTTTTTTTTATTATTAATCCTAGCCTTTAGCTGCCAATTCCCCAGTAATTAAAATATCCTTAATTTAAGGTGTATTTTTAAGAACATTTGATCAACATACGCTTATGCTGATAAAAAGTATATGGTTTTTAAAATTATCCTAACTTTTTGCGAAAATTACATTTGATGATTAAATGTTAATGAGGAATAAACTGTTTTTTTATTATATTTGCCTATACCAACAATTTCCTCAATGCAGCAAAAACTTTCCAAATATCCTTAATTTTCGGCCAAAATTTTTTTGTAGACATTTATAGAACAAACGCTTAAACTGCTAGATTAAACTGATTCTAAATTATTTATAGCATATAAAGTGCTGTAGCTCAAGACACTCTGATATCAAAGCACATCAGCTCATCAACTTTACCTTTAGCTGCCTATTCCCCAATAAAGCGAGGAACTCATCAATATCCTTAATTTAAGGTGTATTTTTAAGGACATTTGATGAACGAATGGTTATACGAATAAATTGTTTTTTATTGTTTATAATAAAAAAACGTTATTGCTCAAGACACCCTGACACCAATACGCATCGCCTCATCAACATTACCAACTGTTTTTCGTATGGTGTGAACTGCCAGTCTCCTGGCCTCGGACTCCTGCCCCTTCCCCTTTCTCCCGGTGGGCATGTTTTGCTTCGGGTTCGATTTTCCCTCCCTAGCAGCCATTTGCAACGTTCTGCTCCACTTTTTTTTCCTGCGCATTCCCAACCAAGAAGGATCGCTCGGTGACGCGTCGGTAGACAAATAAGCTTGTCACTTCGTATAAGTGCAATGAAATCTACACCGCAACCACCATTTTGCAGCAGGGGAGGTTTGTCCGCCTGGTTTTGCCACACCGGTGATGCTAGGGTGAAGAGACCTCTACCCATACATACACTTACTGATGAAGCGTGACAATAGCTGCACTACAAGGGCTGGGTTTCTGATGTCTGGAATGAAATGTGTGTTGTTTTTTTTTCGGCGGAGGAGGCCAAGTAACAAGAGGATGTCGGCGATGCCAGGATGTATCGAAGAAGCACTTGGGCACGTTTTCCGGTGTCGTTTTGTTTTCTTTTTCTTCCCACGTCCTGTGCGAGGATCGAAGGGGGTGGAGCACGGGGCAGGGGTGCAATTGTGCCCGCTGGGAATTCGGTGTAGTGACAGGGAAAATTTAGTCATCAAACATCGGCACCGCGATGGGGGTAACTTCTGGTGTATGCGATGATTAAAATTTGAACAGACTGGTTGTGCATTGTAATTGACTATTGCATTGCTTTGGTAGTGTTAGGGCTAAATACGAAAAGCAAGATTTAAGTGCGGTTGGTTGTAGAAATTGATATGACACTGCTATAATTTATCAGGGGCTCATTGAGGAAGCCTTAAAATGCTTCTAAATTCTATACTGATTCTCAAAACTAGATCTACAATTCTGATGGAATTTGTAAAACACCATATAAAGTTATTTTTACTAATTTGCTTGAATTCAATTGTGTACTAATTATCCAATGACAATTTTAAAAAGCTGAACTGTCAAATCGCCCTTAGAGCTGTCAGTTGCTAGTAGCCCGGATAAACGGACACCCGGTTGAAACGTTACCCGCCCAACCGGTTGCTTTATAGCAAGTGGGAATAAATGATTGCTATCGATTTAAGGAACTCCAATTACCATCGCTTACATTCCCGGAACGCTGATTGATAGAATCATTAGCTGTCGGGTAGCTGAAACAGCAGCCGTAAAACGTTTTCGAACGCATGTTGATCGCATGCGGAACCGTAACACGATTGTGAATCAATCGACCGATTGAGAGTGAAGTTTGGGAAGAGTAAAAGAACAATTCAACACACTCCCTGACAAACCGGTACTTTCGAAGCCGTACGCGTTCCGTACGAAAGTTTCGAAATTCTTGGCGGAGGACTCAGTTTGGAGGGGTTGGAGGCCTGCCAAAGTCAACTGCCGATTTGGTGAGAGACATTCCAAGCGACGAACCTACGGCGAGTTTCGTAGTTCTGTAGTTCTTCTGTGGCCAAAAAAACATTGGAACAGGTTAAAAACTCAGTACACTTACGCCAAAACTTTACCATTTGCTTTCGCAAGGTTTCGTTGTTGTGTATGGCATAGACCGACATTCTGGGGGTTTTTTTTTCAATTCCAGTTGGGAACGTTTCTACTCGTTGCATCTCGTGAATCTATTTTCCCTTGGCGCAATTTTGCTGTTCGCTCATCAACCCTGCTTGCTTTCACACTACGGAAAAGTGCAGCCGAACGTGTGAAGGATAGAGATACAAACAATGAGGAGGTTCGTGTTCTAATGAGAGAGGGCTTCGACATAAAGGGTTCAGGAGAGACAAAACAACGAAAAAAATGTTACGCGAATGCAAAGAAGAGAGATTGTTGGTGGAATACAAAAAAAAAAAAACAAGCTGGAGGTGAATAAGGAAGGTGCTCAGCTTCGTACCATTCAATCGCCGGGTGGACGAACGGCGAATGGTTGTTGGTTGACGGTGGAGAAGGTCGGTTTGGGAACAATCCGGTCTTGGGTCGTTCTTGTAAAACGCGCACAGTGGGAAATGCGGGGACGGATATTCACAAATGTTGTTCTCACATCATTTTCAAATCTTATACTCATAAGAAAAAAACGGATTCTCTTTACATATGTTCTTAAACAATACTGTAAAATACGTCTTTCATATACCCTGGTATTCCCATACATGTCGTATGGGAAATAACCAAATCTTCAGCAACATTTGTTTAATTTATTTTAGGAAAATATTATTTTGTTATTTTTTATTTATTCTAGACATATTGATCTTCAATGAAATGTTTTTTTTTTCATTATGATTTTATAATATGACAATCTCATTTGCCATAAAAAAACTATTGTACGCAGACTTATGGCATGTGAATGATATTTTTCCTATAATTTTTGTATCGAAAAAAATTTATATCAAAAAGCGTGCACCAAATATTATTAATTTTTAATTTATTTATTTTATTTTTATAATAAAAGCAACTCAGCCATCATTATGAGCAATAGAAAAAAAGTTCAGGCAACTATCTTTTTTTTCGACACAAATAATTGATAATGTAAATTGTGCATACATCAATTGGAGTTATTTCACAAAAACCACCAACTGAAGTTACTTGAATTGAATTGAATTGAAGAATGGTTGTTAGTATTTTTCTTGTTTTAAATCATTTTGAAGGTTGAGTTCCTGTGCTTGAAGGTTGACAGGTTTTTGTGCATTACGAAGCAAAGTAGAAACCATTTTTGACGTACCATTTCCTTGCAAAAATCCTTATATAATTGCGGCCATAGAAATGTATTTTATTTTAGTAATGCATCAGTTAGAATAATTCTGCGTGTTTGGCTACAAATTTAGCTTGAAAGGTGCTGGTATACTCAACAGAAAATGCGCTTGTTAACAACACAAATGAAGAGTTCGGTTGTTAGTTCGGAATTAAAATTATCCTGGTCACGGCATCAAAACGACATGAATGGTAAACATATTGCACAGAGAGCCCATAGTGCGTGGTAGGCTTCAGGACATTTTTTGCGAATAATCATGCATGGGTGTGCAAAAAAGAGAGAGGACAAGCGCGAGCGGGACCAACCATCAAATCAACCTGGTGGGTCATGATGGTGGCCGAGCATATTGCTGGAGGGTGATGACGCGCTGGGCGAAGGTAACCGTGCCAGTAAAACAAATGCCCCGCTCCGCCGCGTTGGTTGCGTTCGCACAGGAGAACAGCGCGAGGCTCGGCTGGTTTTTGCAACTAAAAAAAAAAGAAAAAAAGTAAAAAAGACCGGATCGGCGAACGCGACTCGAGTGCGACTCGGGCGGAGAAAAAAAGGCCGCTTGGACCCGGTTTTCGGCATCAGAAGGGCTTCGGCAGCCGCAGGTCGAACAGTGCAGTTGTGCCCGGTGCAGCGTCAGTTAATATGTGCAATCGGATGTGCGCGTACGTGCAACGGTTGGCACTGCTCGGGTTTTGCATCGTGGCATTCAGCGTATTCTGGTGGTGCTTCTTCTGCAGCATCTACGTCGTAATGTTTGGCGATGCGCTAACGGCCACGACCACTGCGGGATCGGGCACTAGCAACGATCGCGGTAACGCTCAGCACTCAGCCGCCCGGGTTGGCATGATGGCCAGCTCCGACGACGGTCACTTTGGTTCGTCCTGGGCTTAAGTGCATGCTGTGTGTGTGAGAGTGTGATCAAGTGCGTGGTGGCACGAGGGGGCACACAACACACAAATCCTCCCTCCACGCAAAAAATAAAGCAATAAACCGGGAACGCAACAAACGGAACGGAGATAAGCATCAAACGGCGGACGCGACAAGTGCCAAAACCAAAAAATTAAGAAAAAAAACGTATTGGGTGTTGTGAGTTAAGTTTGCAGCAGAAAGAAAAAAATCGCTAGTTGAGATCCACTGCCATTATTTTTTTGTTTCTCGCGCAAAAGAAACAAACCAAAAATTGCCGAAAAAGCAAAACAGCGAAAGATCAAAAGGAACGCACGGCCGACCAAAGCGTGCGGGCAAATGAAGTTATTAGGAGGAAAATAATAATCACCGTCCGGCGGTTTCGGGCGCCAGCGCGCAAGGAATGTGTTTGGCGGGCTAAGTTTTTGGAGCGAATTGAGTGCGCGCGTGTGTGAAGGTTTTGCGTTTTGTGTTGCGTTATCAGTGAACGAGGTGCCAAGCGCCCATTATTTTGCGTTCCATGCATCACCCAGGTACATAAGTTTACGAGCGAGTTTTTAGTGATTTTTCATGCTTTTGTAGCTGCATATATGAAAGTGATCTTTGGATATTGTTAAGGTGGCTAGGTTGAGTGAAAAGTGATGTGAAGAGGCTAGACTTGTAGAAAAATAACGATATAACTGATAACAGTAAAGGGTGTTGCGACAAAAACACCATTAAAGCACACGGAACATGACAATATAAACAAGATAACAGAAGGAAATTGTGATCGGAAAACCTTACAGGTATGTTTTTAGGTTATAATTTATACATTTAAGTAAAGCATAAGATTAAAACCTCAAGAAGGAGAGTGTTCGATCGTTCCTCACTTCCCCAAAAGTACGATAGAGTAATAACGGAGGGCAGAAACCCCTACACAATTATGGGTTCTGCATTTGCTATAAAATTACCTCCACCTTAATTGCGTCATGTGGTGTGTGTTGTTTTACGGTGCCCGATTCCAGAGTGGCTTGCGGATGTGAAAATTTATGCAGTTGCATTTGCAGCAAGGAAGCGGAAAAAAGGGCAACAGAAAAGGCAAGGGAGGGCAAAAATTCAATCATTAGTTCGATCATTTCGGGGTTCCGGATGGTAAATAATAAAAATGAAATGTTGTTTCGGTACCCATTTTTGGGAAGCTTTTGAACCACAGACACTGGTCGATCGGCGGGCCGCTGATGAAGCCTGCCGGTGACACGTTTGTTTGGTTGTACGTGTGAACGCCAAACGGTCCGGTATCGAATTGCTGCCGTGCCAAACCAGAAGTATATGCAAGTTTAATATACTCGTACACTCGTTACGGGGTGGTTGTTTTTGCTGCATGTTCCGTTCACAGCTTTATACTGCTCCGTTGTGGTTAGGGGTGAGAATGGAAGAAAATTAAAAAAAAAAAGGCAAGACACAAAACTTCTCTGCTGTATGCACCCGGGAGACATTAAACGGTTGGCCGGCGGCCGAGAACAACTTTACAGCTGTGTATGGTTGTGCGAGTCATAAAATGAGCTGAATGTTTAACAACGGGGTGTATGGCAAAAAAAAACGGGTTAAAGATTCCCGGTGATGTTTGATGGTGGTGCTATAAATGTCGAGAAAACCAATAAAGTATGGGCATATTTTGGAAAGTACAACAATGTAATTGAAAAATTGTAAAAAAACACCGAGAATAAGTATAGAAAAAGACACTTATTATGTGTTTTGGAATTAAATTTTTTATATTCTTTTATAGAAATTATAGCAAATTGATTGAAGATATTCTTCAACTCGTGAAGTAGAAATTATAAACACAACTCTTGTTTTGTGAATTCAAAATGAATTGTGAACTAATAATGAACTTTAAAAAAATTCAACACGTAAGCAGTAAATTATGGGCTTTTTGGGAAAATAAAATTGAGTTTAATAGAAAAAAATTAAATAGTAAGAAAAGAAAGAAAAGAATAAAATAAAAGCTTACTAGAAAAAGTTGTTCGACAACACGTAAAGTATAGATTATGCTGTGAGCTGTTAGTTTGGTAATTTAAAATTAATTAAAGCAGATGAATTGATAAGGCACTTAAAAAAGGTTAAAATTATAGCGTAATGGAAAAAAGACAGACAACATGTGAAGTAGGAAATATAAACAGAATTGTTTGTTTATGAACTTAAAATTAATTACTGCGGATAATTTAGTAATGAATTTTGAAGACTTTAAACAGCTGGCGTAAATACAAATGGACTTTTGCCACAAAATTCTCTCTACTGTCACGATCGTTGAAATATACTGCCATTTAAAACAATAAGAAGATTTGCCTTTAAATAAACAGTAAAACCGCGTTCGTCCTGAACCGTTCGATCTCAACGCATCCACGGAGAGGTCTTAAGCACACCACCTCGTTAAACGACTGCCATCCAATTAGTCCAAGAACCCGAAAGCGACCGATGGGAGGAAATATTTTATTCCTCCCTTTCCTAAACGATTGCGATTGCGTTCCGTGTGCATAATAATAAAAAAAACGAACGAACGATCGTTACCTCGTTTGGGCCGACGGAAAAATCGGCCCGATCGTAGCCACCCGTTACCGGTTTCGTACGGCGATTATCTGCAAATTGGCTCGCAGAAACAACGACTGATCGGGTTGATCGCCCAATTAAAGACATTTTGATGGCCGAGTGGCGCACCGCATTGCGTAGGCGTTTCTGGTGAAGTTCTGGGCGTTGCGTTTATGGTCTCTCCCTGTGCTGTACAGATGGGCTCGAGGTTTTTTTCCTCCCCCCCATGGTAAATGAGCCGATACGATTGCGGGCACATTTCCAATTACGTATGCCGTTGAGTATTTTAATGAACTTCGGGTCTACCTACGGGATGAACTTTTATAGCGATTGGACGGTTGGTGAGGTGCTGATGATACGGGATCATTATCTCTGATGCTATAAACCTACCATAAGGACGGAATGTTGATGCGATCCCAGTGCTTTCTGATCATGCACGAAAGTAGTATAACATTTATAATTGTAATATTTTGCATCCGAGTGTAGCGAAAGCTAAAAGCTCCATTTAGTGCTGTAACGTTAAAACATTATCGAGCAAATGTTTAACCGTCTATTGTTTCCGATGTACTTACCTGCCTCGTTTGTGCAGTGTGCTGTGGCTGTTTTTGCTTTCTTCTGCATGACACACGTTCGTAGACCATTCATACGTTGAAAGTCTCATTAGACGTGGCACCGGGCGTGGGTGGGGACAGGGTGTGCTGCTGAGTACAATTTTGTTGCCTCCGGGCAGAGTCGGTAAAAGCCACTTTCTGAAAAGAAAATCCCAACTCACGGCCGAATGGTGAAACATACGGGCGCGTGCATATCCTTTCATTGGTAAGATTGTGTGTTTTTTTCGTAATGTTGTTGTGTGCTGTGGCAAAAAAAGAAGAGGAAAAAAAGATTCCCCCAACTTTAACCGTAGATATGACGAATATCGCCAAAGATGCTGTCCGCACCCTGGGATCCCGCCACGCCACGCGGGACGGTTGGATGCTGCGGTCTTTTGTGCGCAGGAAGAGGAAGAAAGTAATTAAAATTTATGTGTGTTTCAGCAACATCATCGCAACAACATCTACAAATGGGGGGTGCTTTTGATGGTGTGCTTGCAGTCGCTAAAACAAATGCACCGAGTGCGCTCGCCCGTGTGTGGGATGAGATTTTCCTGGGGAGGTTTGCTTTTCACTTTCGATTGGTACGGTGTGCTGGGGGTCTTTGGGGGTAGCAAAAGAAGAAGCAGAAAAAGAACCCAACCCATTCATGCATCTTTCTATGCGAGCGAGTAAATTACGGAATCCATGGAGAGATTTCGGGCGAAACGGCGGTGGAGAAGATTACTAGTAGGTAGTATCCGTCGCGGTCCATTGTGAGTAGCAAGTTGTCGGTGGATGTTTAGTTGAATACACATATAATTTACCGGCATGTAGGTTTATTTTTGCGCGCGCGGTTGTTTGAAAGACGCCCGCAAGTACGT
This sequence comes from Anopheles minimus, assembly GCA_000349025.1. Classification (NCBI taxonomy): domain Eukaryota; kingdom Metazoa; phylum Arthropoda; class Insecta; order Diptera; family Culicidae; genus Anopheles; species Anopheles minimus. The sequence goes on along the minus strand of KB663721.1, from coordinate 21,262,124 downwards.
TGGCTTGCATAAACGGTGCACTTCAAGTATCTTCTGTTTTTAAAAGCGAGTTTAAGCAGCAAAAACAAACAAAAAAACAAAAATCACTACAACACGAGCGTGCTGGGGCTGGATTGAACGTCGCGAACAAATAATTGTGCTCGGAAAGAAGGGCTTTTCGTTTAATGGAATGTGAAATGGATTGGGCGAGATACAGATTATGGCATGTTATTAAAATCCGGTTGTTCTAGGGGGCCTATTAGGGACTTTTGATGCAAAAGATACATTAGCACGTTGTGATGAGCATGCGGTAGAAGATACTTTGAACATTTAACATTATCATAAAGTCAGTTGTTCTTGAAGTAATTGTGAATTGAAAACTTGAACCGGAAACCCCAAATAACTGAGTTCTGAGTTGAGCGAATAATAAATTATAGCAAGCTATCAAATAATGTTTTATGGTTAATAGGTACCGTTCAATAAGTTATGGCACGATGAATTACAACAATAAGTAGCAAATCTTACTTATGAGATTCAGAATTATTACTAATTTATTTAAATTGTCCACCTGTAGGGTTTAACAAGAGATTACTTTAGCTAACTTAAACCAAGTCAAATGCATATAAAAGACTACCACTTCTGCAGAGCGGTGAAGGAAGAAGGCTAGAAAAGTGTGAAATGAGAGAGACCGGAAATGTGCAAAGAATTACAAATCTATAGGTACGTCCAGACTGTACAACAGTTCATTTGTACGTAACAAAACATTGTTACGTATAACTGTTACGGCGTAACAAAAACACAACCCAGAAATGCTGGGTCCGCCATCAAGCGTAACATAGCATATGCTCGAATTTTGTGTATTCGAGCAGTTCAACTACGGAATGATTTTTTTGTATCAAGATAATGGATAACTGCGCTAAATTGAACCATTTTTGGGTGGTCTTTGTTTTAAAAATTAATTTTTAACGATAAACAAAAACTGTGTTACGCTAGAGGGAGAGATTTTGCGTCCACACTAGTTACGGTACAATCAGTGTTGCAAAGGGCATTTTGACAGCCACAACGGTGAACAGAAATGCAGAATTTCTGCTCGAATGGCATGCGCGCATATGTTACGCTTCCAGTCTGGACGTTACTTATGGCTCGATATATTTGGAATGCTTCGGATATCCGACAAGAGCGAATAATAAATTATAGCACACTGCTAATAGAACCGTTTGTGGATGTGAGACCCCTGGCTACAAAAAAAAAACACAGAAACAAAAACGCTCAATTCCAAGATTTTCGTACGAGATCCAGAAATTCCAAATCTACCTCAGTACATCAAAATAATAGTCAGCAATAGCAATTTGATGGATTAAAGTGTGGTGAACGCATTCAAATATTAATTTAATTTTGAAGTAAAATTGATTTTTGCAAGATTATTGTTAATGCTTTTTGTCAGAAAGTATATATTGCTTATCGAAAAAGCATCGATCTTTAAGTGAGTAATTTCTTGCCGATTCTACCACCATACGCATTTTATATTGTTTTGTATCGGTTAGGTAAGACACAATGTAAGAGAGAGAGAGAGAAAGGTAAAGTAAACAGAACAAGCAAAGCGTTACAAAGATGGGCTACTCTCATCTTGCAACGAAATCGTCCGGTACGAATTGTGTTGACTTCCTTTGAAAGTGGTCAACCTGCTCGAGCACCCGTTCTTTGGTACACTTGGCCAAAGCTGACCAAGACTTCCCTTCGTCCGCATCCTTTTATGGGAACCACTGTTGCTGCTGCTGCTGCTACTGCTGGGCTCGAGACCACCCTGGCTGAATAATTTTTGCTCCTCCCCATGTATCGTTCCCCATCTTCCGTGACTGACCGTTGCTCAAGGTGTAATTTGTGGCGAGGTGGTGGCGGACACACAGGCGAAACATAACTACCGATCGGACGAATCGGACGGCTTGCAAAAGGTAAATGAAGTTGGGAGTTTCTGCGCTCGTCGGGGATGGTTCTGTGTTTTTCTTCTCTGCCACATTCCGATGCATACAAGTTTGGTTGGACGGTGGTAACGAAGTACTGGAAACGGTTGTACTTTGTCTCGCCAAAGGAATGGTAATGTTGCATTGCTACAGTTCTGTGCTAGCGGTACATGCCGGTGCATATTACATTCGATAGGCTTTCCCCGGTGTTACACGCTTAAATTGTTTTACGAGACTGTTTATTATACGCACAGCTGAATGAAAATAACTGATAAAATTTGACATTAAAAACGGTAAAAAAGAGGTTCATATTTTTGGTACGTGTGTGTTTTTGGGTTCTACAGTTAGCAACATAATTATAAAGCCATTTGTTGCATGGGAATAAAAGAGGAAATATTAGGAAATGTTGGATTTCTGTAATTTTTTTAAGGATCCCTGATGTGGCATGCGTTAGATGTGTTACTATGGAAGTTATAATAAATATATTCTAAGTATTTTCCATGGTTTTGGGATTTCTATCAGCGGAAGATCTAACGATAGGAGATATAGGCGTCCGCCAAGAACCTGTAAAGCCCTGTAATTCATTGAAGCACAATGGTACAGCCTCACAACCACGTGAGCTAACGAAGATGTTAAGATGTTAAGACACTTTTCCAATCGTATCGAACCACCGAGAGCTCCAATGTGGTCTATACTAGAGATGGGAATAACAACTCCTTTCAAAGAGTTTATTCATTCCTACTCCTGCCTCATTGGGATTCGAATCTTTTAGCAACTCTTTCGGGAGTAGTTTCAATTAATCCCACTCTGCGGGAGTTGTAAGTCGGCACAGAGATTAGAATCCCAAAAAGTTGAAACAACTCCTTTAGGATTTAAATCCCAAAGAATTGAAACAACTCTTTTGGGATTCGAATCCCAAAGAGTTGAAACAACTCTTTCGGGAGTTGTAAGTCGGCACAGAGATTAGAATCCCAAAAAGTTGAAA
>KB663721.1:21245863-21259189 GCA_000349025.1 Anopheles minimus | reverse complement strand
CATTATGAGGAGTTTATTCAATTTATTCTTTTGAAAGATTTAAATCTTTTATTCATTCTTACTCTTTTCGCACATCACTAGTCTATACAGCATGTCTTGGAAACTAATCTTTCAATTCGGTTCCTTTTAGTTTCAAAAAAAAATCTGCAAAAAGCCTCAACTTTATCGTTTGAACCCAAAACCCCTGTAATGATGTTGCACACATGAGGGTTTTATTTTACAAGCTTGCATTTCATTTATTTGTACATTTTCAAGCACGTAATACAAGCTGTCGAGTATCTCTATGGCTAAATTGATAAAACAAACTGATTGCCGGGGTTTTGTTTCTTATCTAACACGTGCGAACGAGAATAAGCTGACCAGTAGCCGGATGAACGCACAAGTATGTATCTCTTAACAAACATCCCATCGAAGGGTGCTATCTTCTAGTTTAGTGTTTACAAATTACTCTAAAGCTGTAATTAGTAAGACTCACGCCACGCCTGCAAACCTAGGGTAGGTTATCACGATTAATCTCTTTTCGTCTGCTATCGGTCCGATGTTGGGGTACTGCTCGGTGGAATTTTATCATTTTGCTCAGTTAGCACTGCGCTCTGTCGGGCAGGTTTATTATCTATGTCGAAATGGTACATTGGATAGCGTGGCGAGAATGGTTCCGTACCGAGGGATGGGCTTTCATCGTCATCCTGTATGTTAACATCGACACGACCAGCAGACTTTTCGAATGTGTGTGGAACTGTAAATTGCATAGAAATCCAAATATTGTTGTAATATGGAAAAGTGCTCCGTAAGGAGTTTTGGTAATACTTACTGATAAGCGACTGCACACTACCGTGGAAGATCTTGCGCGGTAAGGACGCAGCCGTCGTCATGTGTGCCTCAACGACTGACGCTCTTTGCTGACGTTGGCTGATGTTCATCAGTGGCACAGTGCCGATCGTGATCGGTATGCGCACCTCCGGACTGTAAGCCATCCCCAAAACCTTTGCCGTCACCTCCACAAAGTACTCGAGCCGTATGATGGTGTCGCTGCGTGTCGGCGGTTCGGAAGGGACCAGAAACCGTCGTTCCAATTTTGCCGACTGCCTAGCATCGACGCCACCGCACTGAAATTTGGCCAGCGTGTTATAGACCGTCCGTGCGTGCTCGTAAGGAGTTTTGCTGCAGTACTTCACACGGCGGCGCAGTTTAAGCTTCACCTCGGCGATATTCTTTCTGCTACCGTTCGCAATGTCCACCGTGACGAGAATGAACTGGCCCGGGACGTATCCCGTCATCGGAATCATCACGCTGATGGCGAGCGGTTCGGAACGGCACGGGCCACAGTAAAAGTGTTTGATGTGCTCTTGCACTACGGGTAGGTTTAGTGGAGGTGAGACGGTGTTGAGGTTAAGCGTGTTCACCACGGTAAAGGCTATTTTATAGCTTTGATCAAATTTCCACGGACGCTCAAACACGACCCGAACCGTATAGCGGATGTAACCGTAATCACCCTCGAAGGACGTTGGTAAGGTGTTCGGTAGCTGTAGAGCAAATTTGTAAATCTGACGTCCTGGTTCCATCACGATCGGTTCATCTGGCGAGTGATAAAGGTGGTTAATGGAGTTTGGTCATAGTTTCCGTGGCTTTGTGAGCCATCCGTACCCGTGTCCGAGCGTACAAAGTCCATGGTTTGTTTGAGGAAATTTTCCCGTGCATGGAATACAATCGTCGTACCAGTTCCATAGTGTTCCGTCCACATCACATTAGCTACTCCCGTCACTTTAAGCGAAATTCCTGTGAGATAGTCAAGAACACACCGACAAGCAATATTGATACAGTGTCATACGGACACGCGCTAGTCTTAACGTTATACCTTTCACTTTCTTTGCCTTCGGGAGATCGATATCGACTGTGCCGGTAAAACTTTGCCCAGCAAAAAACACACCGTGGCTATTGTGGTCAAATGAGATCGTACACGCGGGCGAAGATGCCATCGTGTCCGGTTGATCGAACGGTACCAGATCTCTTTAACGATCACACAACAGTGTCAACTTCACGAAAAAAAACAACACTTTCACACAAAGACAGTTCACGGTCGCGGCCTTGCAATGGAGTGCGAGCTGTTTCCCGACCGAAAGACTCCATATCACAAAGCGCAAAGCTTATCGTTTGGCAGCAAACTGCTCTGATAAGATAGAGCGGAATGGATTTGGAGAATTCGATTACGATTTCAAGCAGAGGGTTAGTTTGGTGACTTAGTGGATTGAATCACTTACTGCCCTTAGGCAATCTGTTACAGCTGGTGTAGAACCGGTGATAAATGAATTTGTGGTACAACGGGGCATAATTATCCCACGCATTAGTGATAGTTGTGCAAAGCCGAGGAGTAAGCGTGATCATCATCAGTCATCCGATTTAGACAAGTTGGTTGGTTACTGCATGATTTGAAAAATGATTTTACAATCGGTTTGGTAGATTTAATGTGATATGCTTCTCATCTGCAGAGGCATTGAAGGTCTTTTGTCGCTGATTGTACGAATATTCTATGTTGCATGAACATATCAGGAGGGAATTTTTCAGAAGGTTTGTTTTTGTACAATCGTAGTTGAATTCAAAAAAAGGGGGGGGGGGGAGCTTGATCATTACTTTAATGAAGTCGTTTTAGTAATCTAGAGCTATTTGGTGGAACGCTCTGAGATTGTTCATTATGAGTCAGACTGGAAAAGGACCAGAGAGTAAACGAAAACCTTCATGAAATTAGAGCGGAACGGAATGAATACATCGGAACAGAAGTATCATCTTTTGTTTTCACTCATTCTGTTGTATTACGATCTTTTTTCTTTCTTTTCCATTCCTTTTTGTTCCTTTTTGTTTAATTCAATACCTTTTTTGTTCATTTTTGTTTTTGTTAGTTCCTTTTTCTTTCTTTAAGTACATTTTCGTTTCTTTTCATTCTTATGCATTGCTTACTCGTTCTTATTGCTTCCTGTAAACACTTTTCCGTTGCTATCCGTTCCTTTCAACGCTCCTATTTACTCATTCATCACTCTTATGTTTTTTTTCTGTTATTTTAATTCCTTTTGATCATTTCATATTGTTTTTTTATGGTTTGGCTTCCTTTTATTACTTTTTCTTTGGCACTTGTTCAATTTCATCTTTTTTATAATAACTCATTTAAACACATAGGTCGTTTTGCGAACAGCTTTAGTGCTGACTAAAACGAAATTTATGTGATATGATTGAAGTATGTATTTTGTACGGTGGAGTTTTATTTTCTACCTTTATAACGATAATGCTCAACACACTTTCTATCTTTAAGAAAAGGACAAAACCTTCATCTGAAACCCTTTAATAAAAAATAAAAGTTTTTTTTTCATAAAAGATAAAAAAAACTTCCCAATAAACTCATACAAATACAATCATATAAAACACCATTGCCACTGCCAATGTATTAATGAGAATTGTTCAATACCGTACATTTTATCCGCCTCGATATGGAGTCTATTGAAATCCATTATACTAGTCGTGAATGTTTTACATGACCGTTTCTGTGTTTTAGTTATCGCCCAGTTTTCATCACGCTCATTTGCATTCAGATTAAAATGCTGTATTTGGAGGGCAGAGAAAGAAAAGCAAATCGTTGGTTCGGTGTCAACTTGGCGCACAAGAAATCGTTCCGTAGCGAAACATCATACTATCGATTGGGGAGGGAAACAGAGCCTTTCCTGGCACCGTCCATTCCAAAGTACAATGCGTTTGCTCGTTACATATTTCATGTAAAATTCCTGCGGTCCCCCAAATATGGCACACACACCCCCCGAATCGATTGCTATTGGCTTTTTTTGCCGTCAACGAAGCAGCGCAAAACATGGTAAAGCTCTTAAGTGGACTGCCAGGCCAGCAGCAGCCGCATTCTGAGAGTAAGCAATAGCATACTTTGGCCAACGGGCAACGAACAACCGCGAAGATGTGCGCACACAAACACCATCCAGAGCCGGAGCATTGGAAACCCGTATGCGCATAACCGGCCAGTGCGCGCCGGTCCGGGGAGCAAACGGCTTTGTCAACGGGTCACACTCGATTCATCAGAAATGTACATATTTTGTACAGTTCCAGAAACGCATTTCTATGCAGTCGTCCCAGTTTGTGTTCGTTCGGCGCTGGGTTGGGTTCGTCGCTTAGCGCTCAACCAAGACACGAGATCCAAAAAATCACGGCCGGGCAAATCTATTGATTGGTGGTACAGGTCTGGACATAATTTGGTGTGGGCCATATGTTAAAATGCTGCGGGAGCTTGCGGGAGTTTATGAAGGAGGTGTACTGATTTTAATTAAAATAAATTAAGCAACTTTTCACGGTGCAACACGACGCGGGAACCGTGTGTTACCAACTGGATGCTGGCTACAGCACTGGCAGATTGCGATGTAGCGATAGTCTGGATGATCGATCAAACGATCAAAATGTTAGACATGTTTCATGTCCAAAGATTGTGACATGGCACGGATGCACGGATTAAGTGCAAGATGCAAGCATGCGGGTGCTGTGCCATGAGCCTTGAGGAGAACATTATCCGAGCCAAAGTGTATTGATTTATTCATGTTACAAAAAAAAAAAAAACGGAAAAAGTATGCAATGGTACCAGCTGTTGCAATCTGTGTCGTTAACCCGCATCCGATTTTTGCTTCACAAAACGGATGGGATCGAAAAACGGCGCTTTTTTAAGGACCGTGTACACTCCTGTAAACCGTTCGTTATCAAAAATAAAACCCGGCCACAACTGTGAAAGGTATTGAATGGCGCGATGGCTCCCGTTGCACACCAATCTTAATGTGCGATCTTTCCCCCACGATCTGGGCTGGCACTGAGCAGCGATCGGTGTAGCTGCACCTGCAACTTTGTCCGCGCTTAATGAACGAACGTAAATTTGTAGTTCGAAACTGTAACCTCCGAAAGGATCGTGACGCTGCTACCGGTCGTCGACATTCGGTTCCGTTTATGTAGCATGCTCGCCGGTACATGTTTTGTTACTTCTCTTACAGTTGTTGCCTCGCTCGCTCTCTCGATCAAGATCAGATGGATTTTTCCTTCCTGCCTATTGTATACCTTTTACATGTCTAAAGAAAGATGAATTTGACAACCATCTGTAGGTCGTAAAAGTTGAAACGTTAATAAGAGATAGTTTGATAAGTGATAGTTTGATTATTATCTCACTATGAATGATAAATAAAAGGCTTGTTGAAGTATTGTTACATTCAATCATTTTGAGTGAGTTATATGAATTTAATTTGTTAGGAAGAAATCTAATATAATTTTGTAAATGAATTAAATGTTTCTTGTTCCAAAAAAAAATCTGTTGTGAGATTTTTTAAGAAAAGGACATGCTTTAAGTAACCAGGAAATTTTTCACCAACTGACGCTGGAACACTCCAGAGAATCGTTAGTGTCAGAAGGTCTCCATTTTTATTGGAAGTTTGTCTGCTCGACCATGTCTATAGATTGTTTTTTGTATTTCAAACTGTCACACTGTTCTTTTTATGTTTTTTTTTTTTTTACAGTTGATAGCGTAATTGTAGATCCATTTGTGTTTTTAAGAACTAAAGAATAGTCAAAAGTTGTTGCACAAGAAGAAAAACAAATTGGAGGTCGTGCACTAGTATAAATCATGTTTTACTCTACTTTCATACTCTACTACTATTCCAACGTGCTACAATGTGACATAACAACAATGACACTTTAATAAAAAAATATGTAAGATAGTCTAAACTGAAGGGATCATATCTTGAGATATCTTTTATTAAAATAAAACAAATAAGTAAAAGAAAATAAATGAGACTTGATCATAACATTATTCAAGGGATTTTTGAGATGTTCATGTTTAAATATATATCTGATTTCGTTTGTACGAAGTAAAAGATATGAAAAAAGGAAAATATATTGCGGTGATGGCCAAAAAATTACATGAAATAATGTTTGGCATGGAAACATGCTTTGAAAAATTGAATTTTTTTTTGTTATACTCTCATAAATAAGATATCATATAAATATTAACATATTTGCCTGTGTCTGGGAATAAAATTACCCATATTCCCATATTCTTGAATTTATATATCTACTCATTTAAATATTATGTTTTTCATGCGTATCATCATATTTTATTACTTTGATCTTCCCGGTTTATTCGAGTATGAAGCAATAGCGTTAGATAGATCAAAGCGTTAAATAAAACATTTAAACTGGAATGGAATCTCAAAGCATCGGACTTCATTTGTCACTGCAGCCATTTCTGTTGTCGCCCGAATAAACGCTATGCATTAGAACACCTGGACCGGATTATTGCAGTTGTGCATAGACTTCCACCTTCGTTTTCTATGGTAGCCCACGTATTATGGCTGCAATTTGCATTTGCATTTACACATGAGTAGTTATTTAATTGTTGTATTTTGATTTTTATAGCACATAATTAAAAAAATCCTTCAGTGAAGTCGCTAGTGCGATAGTTTAGTTTTAGCGTTTTATTATTTGATGTAAATTTTCAGCTGCCAGCTTTTGAACCACAGTTCCTCCCTCACTTCCGTTCCCTCCTCCCCGAAGACACACGTCTCTCTGGGCGAGGAATATGATTGGAGTAGCGCATGAGGGCCCATTCATTGCTGCTATCCACACTTGAAAACCGTGTCGGACTGGGCAGTTGCTGCAGTCAATTTGAGTGTGTTTCGGTGAAGTGCGACTGGTGGGATCGAGTGTATGATCATGAAACCGACCACTTGAACACGCCACCGCTCATGCACGCTGGAAACCTTACTCTTGCACTCGCAAGAAACGTTTCTCTTTGTTTTTTGTCCCCTTCCAGTGAGCATGAGTAGCTTGCTGGCTGCGCTTGTTGAAAAATATGTTCGAAGGTATAACCGTGCGGTTGTATGAATTTAACAGTATGAAAGTGCTTCAAGAAGCATGCATGACATATCATTACACACGTACCAGATGTTCCGGCACTCGTGAAACTTTCCTCGAAATATTGTGTATTACCATCGGAACGACAAACATTAAAAAACATGTTACCTACATCATTACTTTTACTGAAGAGTTGTTGCAAAACGCAACGAGTTGAAAATATGCTACCGGAATTACTTCTTTCAATTCGGAGAACTGATGCAATGATGGAACAATAAATAAGTTTGTGTAGTTTTGCTGAACTTTGTTCAAAAATAGAGGATTTATTGCAAACATTTTGGATTGATTGTTGTACCTTCCGCGTTCAAAGCAGTCGGCCGTTTCACTGCTCGCAGAAGGATTTGTACATTAAGTTCGTACGCCAATCAATTTCCCATCTTTTTGATCAATTCTGATACTTTTAAAAGGATGGCGGTGAAGGATCTTCATGGTGCATTGCCTCTAGTTCGTTACCTTCAAGCATTAATGGCATTCCGTTCTATGTCTTCCAAAACAAAATGGCCATTTATAAAACATGCATTCAACATCCCTAATTAACGTCAATTAATTATAAAACAGTTTTGTTTACATTGAAATAATGTAGCACTACTTCCCGCGAAAAAAAAAACACTTTATGTAATAAAAAAGAGGTCTTTTTATGAGCAAATATATATTATGATGTTTACATTTCAATCGAATGGCAGCTAAATGATGACATTTCGAAATGTCATCGTGGATTGCCTGTTAGTACAAATGTAAATTGAACTAGTGGCGCCATCTGATGTCGAAACTAGATGAATTTATAACTACTCCTGACATAATGATGAATGAGAAGTTAGTGGGCAGGAAAGCTAAATTAAGCCACTTCAACATGTATGCGTGTATGCAAAAAATACGTTGAATTAACCATCGCACATCGAAACCGAATGAAGTTATTTATACTCCTGAATGTTTTATCAGCAGTGCTTCAAAAAGTTTCATTATATCTGGTGCCGAAACTAAAAACTCGTCAACATGCACCTGAAAACTAGTATAAAACTACTGAAACCAACAGGCAGAGACTCTTCAAAAAGTCCGTACAAAACAGCTACAGCAGCTACAAGTCCTTTTGCATAGCTGTTCTGTTCACCTGTAATTTGTAATAAAATCTCACGATACAACAAATCGCTAGTTACAACCGCTGTCAAAGCAGCAATGCTCAAGAGGGAAAAAATTCTCCGAAAACGAAAAAAACAAGCTTAAATTACCTTTCCCGCACTTGTGCACTAGCGGCGAGAGTGAAGCACACGAACCGTCTGGCGGCAGTAGAGTGCTACACATCAAAGAGGAGTAGAATTTTTAATTACGGGTGTTTTTAGCCGTCGCTTCCTTGCTCCCGAATGCTTTCTCCATTTTTTGTTTCTTCCACCAAGGCTTACAAAACGAGTCCTTTCACGGCTTTTCGATGGTTGCGGTGGCGTTGGCAGTACTGATGCTTCTGGAGCAGGCCTATCATGCGGTATCATAAGCCGGCGCATGATTAGAATGCCCGCTTTACTCACGCTCGATGCACCTAAATGGTTTTTGCTAGTCTGGTGCACCTCTTGAGAATGTGAAGTGGCCGGGGAGCGATCGCGCTCATTACTGTCTTCTGAATATAGATGCGAGCGAATGATACGACGCTCTAAGTAAAAGTCCTTGACGCAATGATACTGCCTTGCGGTTGCAATGATACTATCGGGGGGGTTCGGCGTCTACGGCAGTCTGCCCGTACGAAAAGTCTGTTAATGGAGTTTCTATTTTGGCATCGGCTGTGGCACCATGGTTTTGTGTTAACGGCGGCCAGAAAATGTGGCCCATCACTTGAGAGTGCAACTTAATTTAATTTTTTTTTTGTTTGTCAACACGATTGTGTTTAGCGGGTTTAATGTTTGTGAGTTAAACATTGTCGAGCGGCACAAAACACAGGCTTCAATTTGTTGCTTTCAGAGCTCCCCAAAATCCAGAATGCGTTTGGTTCAATGCTGGCAGAAGTAAGCGACCATGTGACAATCCGACCGGATGCTTGCTGGATGATGAGTTTATGGGTGCCATATCCATCTGCTGTTTGCACAAATATATGCCCAACCGAGATGCAGTCGGGCAAACCGTTTTATCGGATCGGATGAACGCGACAACGGTGGCAGACGACGTACACACGTACTTCAGCTCATGGGACACTGCCACGATGCGACGACATATCAGTGTTTGACCATGCAAATGAAGTCATTTGCAAAGTGTTTGAGCAGTTTTTGTTCCTTCGCCACTCGTACCCGGCTTTACAAATGGCGACGGGCCGCAATTTCGCTGATGCGCTGGTGTGTGTGTGTGTGTTTTTTTTCTTTCAAAAGCCCTGTTCCCAATGGGTAAAGGACGATGAACTTGTTGCAGCAGCGTTTGCAAGTGCTGAGACGGGCTAAATGGCGAGCACGAATTGTGCTGTTGCGCTAAACGAAGAACACTTTGAACGCGTGTAGTCTACGCAAATATAGTCGGAAGTGGATCTTGAGATTGATTTGAGTCCGGGCGAGTTGACGCTATAGGCAGCGGTGTCAGCTTTTGCAAAACGTTCCCAACACTCCACTGTGCAAGTTGGCGAGTAATTGGACAGCTTTCATTTATGTGGTTTGGTGAATTGTGATGGAATGGTTGTCCGTATGGCGGAAAATTGTTGGCAGCTGGACGAGGTTTTAGATGTATGGATCGATGGGAGTACATAGCTGGGAATTCATCAAATCATAATATAGCTCTTTCAAACTCCCATTTTTTATATTACACACTTCATGGAGTACATCTTTTAAATGTTTCAAGATTTTACATTAATTTACATAAAACATCTTGAAGAAGCATTGAATGATTATTTAATATTTTGGTTAACTTTAAACAGTATATTGATTATATACTACCCCAGCAGTCCAAACTTCAAGAGCAAAAGTCTAAGAATACGCCAAAGGCCTCACCTTGCTTGAAGAACTTGACACTGCTGGCTAGGGTTGAGAAACGTCGCACAAATGTGCAAATGGCATTAGTTAATTTTGACCTTGTAGGACTTCTTCCTAACCAATGCCCGACCAGTGGCATTGTCGTACACCGTACTCTTGTTACGGGTACACTAATCAATTTTCGAACGTGTCTGACCCGGTGAGAAGACGGTGTCATGAACATGGCCGTATTATTCTACAGTTTCCTAACGCTGCTGGAAGTTACGCTTGGTTTGTGTTACATTAAACGCTGGGAGAATTATATACATTCATGGAGTTCGGTTTTTTTGTTTTGCGTTTGGTGTGAGAAGAGTTAGACAGCTTAAGTTTCATTTCGGACGAAGCGAAAACTTGGAAGGAAAGAAAATTTTCTTGTTTTTTTAATGACATGATCAGCTCATCGGAGCCTAATGGCGTGACTTATTCTGAAGCTCATATGACGTCTACAATTATTCTGAGTTCCTTAAATCCCAAACGACAAGCCAGAGTTAATGTGTTTTGAACTTTTTGAGGTCCTGAAATGAAAAAACCTAATTGTTTGTATTTGATCTTTTCCATTTCTTATTTGCAGATCACCACAAAATGAAGGATGCTTACTCCAACCAGCAGCCGCACTGGACAACATGAACCGAAGTCTGCATTCACTACTCGAACACACAACTACAGCATTCCAATTGAAGGCGCACGATTGGACGAGGAACGAATATCCGCAGTAAAACTGGTGAATTCTCTAAGCGCTTGGAGCTTGGAGGCGGCAAACATTTCGATGATCGACGACGAAATGCAAGTGATCGATACGATCGATCAGAGTTACTGGAATGGAAAGTTTGTCCCACCACCGCCGAGACCACCGTTTCTGGAGGAATCCATTGCACCGGACGGTCTCACCACGTGTGACCTTTGTTCGTGGGCTTGGCAGGACAAGGGTACACTATCACTGGATGGAGCGATAAGTATGGCCACTAGAGGAGAATGAGTTTTTTTTTGTTGCCGCAAGAAGTGCAATCTTTAATTCGCTCTTTTTGTTTCACTTGCAGAGGAAATTTTCTCATCTTCAGACACGAAGGAATTTAATTGGACCTTTGCGCTGATAGTAGTGTCACTCACATCGGCTTTACTCGGTGCCATAATAATGATAGTATTTCTTAGATGTAAAAGGTAAGATCGAATGTCCGCAGTGAAGGCCTCAGTGGGTGATTAAACGACCTCTTTTCCAGGATTCGAACCAACCAGCATGGGCTCCGTACGTTGTGTTTCGATTCCAGTAGTACAAAGGATACCAGCGGGTTGAATTTCGATAATCAAACATCGAAAAACTCGACCAACGGGTCCTGCAGCCCGCGTAGTACAAATTCCGGCCTGTGGACATGGTTCAGCAGTCGCAAGAATCTGTCAACGCCCGACCAGCTAGTGAACTCCCATACGCTGCCAGTGGAGAACCATTACACGCACATGGATGACAATAATTACAATCCGGTGCAAATCGACGAGGCTTCGTACGCGGAGGTGGGAAACGAAATCGGTCCCTCGGAAACTACCTCGTACAAATCAGGCTCCGTACAACATGTGAGTAAGTTTGATTTGCTTTTGTGTGAAGCTTTTCGGTTTTTGTTGTGCGAGCGGATGGGCATGCTGCAGTTGTGATGCAATCGTACCTCAGTTTAACGATGGACACTTACTTGCAGGGTACAGACAACGACATTCTCATAATGAACTGTCCACTGCCGGCAATACCGACCGGCTCACATAGCGCTAGCGGTGGTGCTAGTGGATCCGGCAGTGCGTACTATTCCGGACTGCTCAACAATGCCAACATGGCGGCCGGTGAGGATGAAGACGAGCGTCCGTACGAGATTGTCGATTTGAAGGAGATGTCATCGCCCCACAAAAACCACAACGTCCAAAGCCACTTCCTGAACGAGACGAACAACTTGCTGACGATCGAGAAACATTCCGAAACACTCCCGGAAGGGACGATCAGTGCATCCGACTATGTTTGATAGTGTTAGGTTGTTTGCGCGATTGAAGCAGATTAAGAAATTTGACAACAACAAAAAAGACATTTCAATTTCAAAAATCTCTCGTTGCGTATATGTCGTGTCTTGATGCAGTTGTATTTATTGAAGCGTTTTCGACCAACAATCCAAATACTCATTTCAATCTAAGGGAAATACATTCAGTAAGTGCAGATGTCTTGCGATCTTACGTCACACGGTTTACGGTGAAATAATTCCGATTACAGTTTTAATGCTTAATGATATTAGTAAAGAATCTTCGAACGCGCAAGATCCCTTTGACGCCAACAAGAGTAACGAGTCATTTATCGTAGTAGAACGAACAAATTAGTTTCTAGATCATAACGTTGCGTTAGCACAGCGGTAGTGCTAGTTTACAAATAATAACGAGTAAAAAAAAACAAACAAATAACAGACTGTCCACGTTTTATGTGTGCCCGTATGCCTACTAGTAAGTGTGTTAGCGTGTGTGTACGTGTGTTTCATCCCCAGAAGTAGCCTTAGCCGCCGTAGAGCGAAAGATCGATCAATGTTCGTACAGATAGCGCAATCAAATATCAAACATAACGGTAGCAAAGTGAAACACCTTCCTCACCCTCCAAAAACGTACCTTTAGCTTGTAAAAGGTTTTCCGCGCGCCCTTTTCTGTACAAGAGCTAGTCGTAAGTGTTAGTGCAGTGCGGTTACTGTCAAATGGTAGTCAAAATTCTTTCAATATACATTAAACCTTTTGCATGGAAACAAGCGTTAAGCATTTCCAACCAGGTAAATTTATACAAAAAACAATGTAGAAGCCGTTGAGGACGTAATCCATTTTCTTGGGACGGCTACTTTGCCATTGTGGTGGGAGTTTTGTAACACGGTTTTCAACATGGCTGCCAGTTGGCTATGTTTTGATGCGAAATTTACAATGAAAATAAATACTCTTACAGCGAGTTTCTTTTAAAGGTGGGACTGGATTGTTAATGTATCTGCTCAAGAGTAAGTATTGTGTAGAGCTCATAGTCTTCGTTCTGGTTGGTTTGGGATATACAACTACAAAATAAACATTAGGAACAATATATTCTTAACCAATAAAACAAAAGCATCCAACGAACATGAACGATCGTACGTGAGGAATGCGTCCAGAGATATTGATTCTGATGGTTTCAGCCACAAAATTCACAAATCTGCTCTCAAATCACATCGGTTATGTGAATGTTCATCGAAACTTTAATAATTCTTGGAACATTCTATCTGTCAAAGTTCATAAGGTTACTAGAATTTGAGTTAGTAACTTAAGTAACTTTGTCGATTGTCAGCTTCAAGAAAGCAGATTAACAGCAAAGCATTTCTTTAAAAATATGCAAGAATTACTCAGTTTGCGCGGAACATTACGGAACAGGTCGAATACAAATGGA